>JPFL01000092.1:0-188840 GCA_000733385.1 Paramecium biaurelia
AATATCTTATGATTATGTTATTTTAATATGATTATTATATGAAAATTCTTCATTGCAGATGCACTGTCTCAGCATAGTTGATTAAAAATCTCATATGAGTACTTGATGCTCCAGCATGGTAAACAGCGCATTTCTCTATTGAAATTATATAGTTTGATTAGATTACTTAAACACTCTGTTTCAGACTCATTAAAATCTCGATTCACTTTTAATGCTCCACATCTTTTACTGCAATCTTTGGTTGCTCTAGTCATATAATATAATGCTTAAGCACCAACTCCCCAATCAATTTCTTGTTCTTCAGACATTTGATGAATTGTTTAATATTAAAAATATTAATACTTGATTGAATATAATTTAATTTTATAGCATTCTTAATAAGTACAAAAGGTTCATGCCCAATATTTTAATGGTGATATTATATTAACCTAATTATTTAAAGGGCAAGAAGTTGTCTATTAATTTCAGAGGAGTTAAATTAATGAGATACTATAGATTTCAATTTTAGCTGTCTCAGTTTATAAAAAAGAGTGAAAATACTTGTTATTTATAAAAAAATATATTTGAGATTGAATGAAGAATGATTTAATTTGATTAATTAAAAAGTAGAATGAATTATAAATAATAAGTATTTAAGCTTTTATAGAAAATAGAATGTATACCGTGAATAAATATTTATAAATTAAAAATGTAAAATAAATTATTGGATAAAGTTTAGGAGGAAAATGCTAATAATAAAATGAGTAAGTTGTTCAAAGGAAACTAGAATGATTATTATGTCTCAATGAAAGAAGAAGATAGTCATTAAATTGAAATGAATAAAATTTAAAGAAAAAAAGTGTTTTTATCTGGTAGTGAAGATGAAGAAGAAAGATTACCAATATCAATAATTAAATCAGAAGATAATAAATGTAAGATTATGTCTATAATATTAGAAATTTAACTGTATTAATAACCAGAGATAAGGAAGAGTGACATTTTAGATGAAGTACCTTCATAAGAGAATATTGATGGATTAAATGGGATGGGATAGTTTGAAATTTCTCCAATAAACATCCAAACAGGAAAAAAGAAGAATAAAACAAAGAAAAATAAATCAAAAAAGAAAAAAGTGAAACATTAAGCAAAGAGATTTAATTGGAATACTTATAAATTCTTATTACACTATCCCTTATAACATTTAAAATTAACTATATTAGTGAATGTATTGATAGTATTATCAGCTATAGCACAAATGTTATTGCCTTGGATACTTGGTAGATTGATTGATGCAATCACTAAGAATGCTTAATAAGCTCAAGGTTCAGACACTGATCCAATAAATAATTAAGATATTCACAATAATCTTATTGATGAAGAATTACATACAAAACTATCAAAACAATTTTTATATGTTTTGTCTGCTTATACTATTTTATCTTTAGTAAGAGCATTTGCCAATCAAATTTGGTAAGAATAGATATATAATGATATGAGGGAAGATGTATTAAAGTCTTTCTTATCCTTTGATTTAACCTTCTTTAATACATATAGGAACGGTGAAATTATATCTAGAATGACAAATGATTTATAATCTGCAAAATCAGCTGTCAGTGGAAACATTATTTTACTAATAAGAAATTGTTGTATAACTATTTTCAACATAATAATCTTATTTGCATTATCTTGGAAAGTGACATTAGCAATTTTAGCACCAATGCCCTTTTATACTGTTCTAACAACAATTCATACAAGACTTGGAAAGAAATTCGAAAAATTAGGTTAAGAATATCAAGCAAAACTAACAACTTTGGCAGATGAAATAGTCTCAGGAGTAGTTACAGTAAAGAGTTTTTGCACAGAATAATTTGAAATTAAGAAATTTCATAAATAATTAGATTTAAATATAAAATTGGCTCAAAAAAGAGGAGTAAATAATGGATGTTATTAAGCAGCGAGTGCTTTATTTACTTAATTAGGGTCTTTAATAGTGTTATGGTATGGAGGTAGACTGGCAATGAATAGTTCAGCAGAATTATCAGCTGGGTATAATATTATCAATATCATTTAGTGACTTAACTACTATTATCTTGTATTCGATACAATTATCTAATTCTAGTTCTAATATAAGCGAATCCTTTGCTAAAATTGTAAGTGCAACTGGAGCTTTTGAAGGGGTCCTTGATATGCTTAAATGGGAGTCTCTTGTAAAAGAAGCACCTGATGCTATAGATCACATAACTCCAACAGGAGAAATTTAATTTAAAAAAGTAGTATTTTCATATCCAAACTCTTAAGTTCAAGTGTTGAAAGGAATCTCACTTAAAATTTAAAAAGGAGAATATATAGCATTTGTTGGTCCTAGTGGGAGTGGAAAGTCGACAATTATGCATTTGTTAGAGAGATTTTATGATCCACAATCAGGTTCTATTTATTTTGATGAAATTAACATTAAATAATTCAAACTCAAAGCTTTGAGAAAATCTATAGGGTTGGTTTCTTAAGATCCAGTTTTATTTGAAGGAACTATAGAATCAAATATTATATATGGAACTGAAAATTATACAAAGGATGATTTTGAATGGGCAACTAAAGCTGCAGGGGTTTGGTAATTTGTTTCAGATAAATACAAATTCCCTCATGGATTTGATACTTTTGTTGGAGAACATGGTTATACACTAAGTGGAGGTTAGAAGTAAAGAATTGTCATTGCCAGAGCCTTATTAAAGAGACCAAAAATATTAATCTTTGATGAAGCAACATCTGCTCTAGATGCAGAAAGCGAATTTCAAGTTTAATCTGCTATTGATGAATTAATTTAAAAGGGAAGCAAAAACATTACTGTCTTAGTAATTGCTCACAGATTAAGTACTATTGTTAATTGCAACAGAATTATTGTATTACAAAATGGTGTTGTAGCAGAGTAGGGTACTCATTAAGAATTACTTAATAATCCTGATGGTATATATAGACAGTTGGTAGAAAGATAATTATCTGGAGTTATTGATTCAAAAGACAATGATGGAGATTCGGAAGCTTAATGATATGAAAATATTGTAATTATTTTATTTAACAAAAATAATATTTAATTTTTTATGCATTTAATCAAATCATTCATATTAGCACCTAAACAAGAATATACTAGACATGAAGTAGAGTTCATTCAGAGATTTATGAAAATACTTGAAGAAGAACTCATCATTTAACATTCCAATAAACAATCTATTTAAAGAGAAAATTGCAACAATAAAATACCCTCAATTGTTAATCATCGGTTAAGATCTTATAGTACAAATGTATAGAGTGTTTCAAAATTAAATGATTAACTTCATATATCAAAAATTGAAAAGGCTAAATAATAAAAAATAGAGTTGCTACCAAAATTGTCAATAAGATAGTTTGAATTTAAGGACATTGAAAAGCCATATCGAAAAAGAAAATTAATTTAAAGTAAAAAGAATATAAAATAATGACAGTCATTCATTAATGATTAACCTTCTCTTTAACATGAAATTACTTTTTTCATTTTCTATTTATTAAGTTAACTCTGAATTTTCTTTTCTTTCATTTGTAAAGAAATCTAAAGTTTTTTTTTTTCTTAAAGATCTACTAACCTATACACTTTTTATTCTCCCCGTATCTACTTTTGGTTTTGAATTTGCTATTATATCTTTAGATTTGTAACACTTTTATTGATTTTCTAACATTTTCATCTATCCTAATCTAATCATTTCATCAGAATTTTCACTCACTTTTTTAGTGATCATCTATTTTAAACCAGTTATCCCTTTGTGACTTTACTTTAATGTTGTATTTCTTCTATTATGTCTTTTTATAGATTCGGGAGATAAATTATTGTTTAAAGATTCTCAAATTTCATTAAAATTATAATTTATACCTTATTTTTCAGTTCTATTTGTTAACCATGCAAAAGCAACAGATGCTGCATATTTTGTTTATATTTTCTCCATAACTAATTCTTTTCTAGTGTTTTCATCTTATTATTATTATTCATCTAAGTTTTTCTAAGAATTAATTGGATTTTATGTTTCGTTAGTAGGATCCCCAGATTTCATGCCAATCATTGATTATCTCTTCATTTTATCTGTAGATGAATTCAATGTTTGTTTCAATTTGAGTTTCCTTCTTATAACATTAAAAATTGGTTCTAATTTTTTTGCTTTTAATCTAAGAGTAGCTACTTACATCTCTCCTTTTCTCTCTAAAATTTTATCAATTAAAGAAATTCTAAATTTAAGTTATTGATAATACAATTACCTTTCTTCAGCGGTAGATAATTATTTTAAAGATTATATTATCTATTACTTATCATTAAAGTCAGAAAGCAAATTATATGCTTCTCTCACTTTTTAACCTTTTATTCCATTTTAAATAGACTTGATTACATCTTAGTTTTTTACACTTGCTTTTAATTTATCATACAATTATCCTCTTTCAGAAGTTTTAGGAATTGTTGAAAGGTCTCCTATTCTTGGAGATTCAATAGGAGACACTTAAGTTGTTATACTATAGGGAGTTGGATTATGTGAATGAACAGTAAAAGCTTGATGTTTGTGATTAGGACTATAAAGTGGTCTAGATAACAATAATTAATCAAAACTCATTTAATTTTAATAATTACTATATTATAATGCAAATATTTCATTCATGTTGATCTATACTTTATCTCTTTTTCCCAACTTCTTCACTTAAACTTGTTTAAAATTCTTAAAATGTGATTTCACCATCTCCATTAGCATCAAAAAATTCAAAACACGCAATTATTTCTTCTTATGAAATGTTTGGCTCAATTCTCTTTAAGAGTAACCCCATTTCTGTTTTATCTAATCTTTGATCTGCTGATTTATCAAACTAAATTAATCATAATAAATTATCACTTTTTTAAATAAATCTAGCAAATTTATTTTATATTTTTAGATTGATAATTTTAATTTCTCTATAACATAATTAGCTCTCTCTTCTATAGAACTCTGAGACTTTAATTAATGAGGTAGAATAGACAGTTTCTTATGTGATCCACCTCCTCTTTACTATTATTATGGATTAGCATTTGTAACAATCTAGAATATATTATTAAATTACTTGATTATCTTCTAACCATTTGTTAAATTCCTCAAATTCAATCTAATTATTCCCATCATCATCAAATTTATTAAATATATATTCAATTTCTTCTCTTGTGATATCTTTATCTACTTTTTATAGAAATTTTCCCAATTCATTGACATCTAAAGCTTTATCCTTTGACATATCTAAATCTGCAAACAGTTTATGAATATCAATTTTTTCTTTGCATATCATTTATCTGATATCATTAATTAAATATTGAGCTTTATCTTCTAATTTACTATTTCCTTTTATAAAATCCTAAAAAGATGAAAGAGTAATTAATTACCTAAAAATATGGACTAATAGCTGGATGTTTGTAGATTTCTTCCCAAGACATTCTTTTATTTTCATCTGCTTAGAGACACCCAATAATCAAATCTTAGGTTTCTTATGAGACTTAATTTTTATCAGTTGGAAATTTCAAAGGTTATGTTCTGATATTTTTAAGTAATTCTGCTGGAGATCTGGCTGTCCATGGAGCTAGAGAAGTAAAATAAAAATTGGATTTACTTTTCCCAAATAATGCTTCATAGAAGATAAATCCTATGCTCCATACATCAGTTTTTGAATTATATCTCTTATGATCCAAAATTTGAGGACTCATGTATAATGGAGTGCCAACCATTGAAGCCATCATTGTCTTTTTAAAATTATCAACGCATTTTGCAAATCCAAAGTCTGCTAGTTTGTAGGTCTTTATAAAATTTATTAACCTTACTTATTTGTCAATTAAAATATTTGCAGGTTTGAGATCTCTATGAATTATACCATTTTTTATAAGGTGTGTAAATCCATTAAGCACATCAACCAGGAATTTGGTTGCTTCCTTTTCTGGGAGTAACTTCCTTTTTTTTAGAAGTCTTAAAGTAAAATATTATAAGTTACTCGTCAAAATCCCCTCCATCACAGTATTCTTAAACAATATAATAATTATTGTTTGTTTCCATAACATCTAGTAATTAGACAATATTGGGACTTTTTAATTTCTACATAATTTTAATTTCCTAAATCAATCCCTCCCTTAGATAATCATCTCTAAATTAATAAATTGATAAAATTACGCATTGATTACAGATTTGCTTAACATTTTGATGGCTACTTTTTCTCCAGTTTTTTCATTCGTTCCTTTAAAAACTTCTGCATAAGATCCTTATCCAATTCTATCTTTCACATTGAAAATATATTTGTCTATTCTTTTATCTGTCATCAAAATTAAATAATTTTTGATTAAATATCAATATATTATGATAATTTATTAATTATTATGTATTAATGTAAATAAAGTAAATCACCTAGAACCTCTACCCTTCTTGTCTGTATTACTAAAATAACTCTTAGCATGGGATTCTGGTAAACCAGATGATCTACCAAATATTTTAAGGCTTCTCTAACTCTTGGACCTCTAAATAAATTTGGTCCTGTTCCTAAAAGATCATATTTATTATCAATACTGTTGGATTTTATTAATTCATTAACACTTTTCACCAGCTGCAAGAATTCTCTTTCTTGCAGGTTCTGTAAATCTTAAAGCACATACATTGATCTTTGGTACATTAGGAAGATGAATTGTCTTTGGCTGTATTAATTTATTTTACAAATCTACTAATACTAATTGGACATCTGGCTGTTCTAGTTTATTGAAGTCTTCTTCAAACAGTTGCATTAAAATTAGAATCTTTTCTTCTTGCCAATTATTTATATAACTAATTAAAAATATGAATCATCAAATTACTTTGATCAATATTTTCAAATAAAGATTTGTGGAGTTACTTTTCTAATTACATTTTTTTACACTCTTGTCTTCTTATAAGTATTTTTGTAATTTATGGTTTAAGAAATCAATTCATTAACATTATTATAAAAAATGAAATAAATTACTCATAAAGCTTTGCCTTTTTTCTTTTTTGCATTCCCTTGATTACATGTCTCACAATTCTATTACTTAGGTTATTCAGTTTTTTTCAACTCTTCTTTGCTCGATTCACTAAATTAAATAATATTATACTCTGTAGTTTTAACATTAATATAATTATTCTTTTTGTTTCTATTAATTAAAAATAAGGCTCCTATGATTCCTATATTAAAAATTATTTAAAGATATTCCCTATCAATATCCCTAATAACAAATTATTAACTTCATATACACTTATTTTGAGTAAATTAAGGGATTATGAGCATATCCAGTTATAATCACTGTAAGGAAAGCTAACAAATACCCAGCTTATTGAATTCCTATGCCTACACCAAACCCTAACAATATTTATGTTATCCCTAAGACTATAATTATGTTTGGTGTGTATTTAATAAGATTAGTTGGTTTCTTAATTATTATTTTGTTGATACTAATATTTCTATATTCTCTAAAGATGATCCAATAATATTTGATGCATATGTATAAAATACTGGATATCGTATGTTAACGTAATGAATGTAGGAATCTTAATTTAAATATTGAGAGATTCCAGCATTGACATATAAAATGGCTAAGAGGATTCTTCCAATAAATTTAGAAAACCTCATTAATATAAAATATTTATATTATTTAAATTAATTCGTTTTAGATGATTCTAGTACTATTGGTTAATCTAATTTTGGCAACTGGTAAAATAAAATAACATCATTTAAATCATTAAGTGATGTTTTCAAGAGAATCAAATGTAGTTGTTTTGGATATTAATAACTTTGATGCAGCATTGATGAGATTTGAAGTTCTTTTAGTAGTTTTTTATGCACCTTGGTGTCCACATTGGTAAGCCAATCTGTATAACTAGCAAAAATTTCCTGCCTTCATTTGAAGAGGCTGCTGCTAAACTTAAAGAAAAATAAAGCAAAATTACTTTAGCCAAAGTTGACTGCACATCAGAATCGTTCCTATGTTCTAAATTTGATGTCAGAGGATATCCAACTCTGAGAATTTTCTATCATGATAGCGTATACCATTATCTTGGAGACAGAACCCCAAATGGAATTGTAGAGTATATGGAAAGGCACTTAAAATAAGAAGAAGAGAGAGTAACAAAAAGATGAAAATTGAACAATCTTTGAACCATAATTATTTTAGCAAGCACAAAGTTAAAACATAATTTAAATCATGGGGTATGTTCTTCAAAGTTTTGTAATTCTTGTTCAATCTATGCTTAATCTTCATCACCAACAGCATTTCCTATTAAATCTGTATCATCTTATAACAGTTAATCCTCCGATACGCCTCCCCTATTTATTGATGAGATTATCTAGAATACATACAACATGATTATACATTCCAATCCTTTGAAACTTAAAAACTAACAACACTTCTACCAACTTAGAGAGCCATGTTATTATTCATATCAACTGACATCAATGCAGGAGTCTTTAATAGCACTAAAGTTCCAAATTTTGATTACTAATCTTCTATTACGAATCCAGCTATAGACTACTGAGATAACATTTACAATTAATAAATTTTATCAAAGCATGGCATCTAGATACTGAAATATCTGTGATCCTTACATCTGAATCATGACCTCTACCCAATTTGATAAGTTGTTTTTAGGCAAAACTGATTATATGAGTACCTTTGCTCTTATTTCGTTCTCTACTCAAAATTTCCAAAGTTATATATGGAGCTTCAGGCTTGGGTATAATTATGGTTTCAAAAATTCTGTCCTGATATCTTATTCTACCTAGATATCTAATATAATGATAATTACTAGGAATAATGGCCTTACATACTTCGCAATCAAATTGTCTCCATTAAAATGAAACTGAAAACTTAGTTGTTTTGGGTGATAACTTACTAACTAACCATGTTTACAGACACTAAATATGTATATATTTAACAGATCCTTAACATTTACAACAATCAATTAATGGATTGTCTTTATTTGTTTAGGAATCATTATAACATATTCTACAACAAGGTTCTTCTGATTAACTTCTTTTGTCATCTTCTTATGTATTTATATTCATGGTATTTAAACATTTTTCTGATACATATCTTTACAATTCTGGTTCTATGTTTCCTTTATTTGTATTGTTATTATCAACTGAAGATTTGATTTCTCTAATTCGAAACCTAACTCTTCCCAATTTTACATAATCCCCTTCTTTTAAATCATACCCCTTTATTTATATTATTTTATACTTATCCATCAGATAATTAGCTTTTAGTTGATTTTACAACTATCCATGGGCAGTTGTCATTCAATCCTTCTTAATCTTCTGCTTTAGAGATCTTCAAACTAGATTCAACTTAATATTTTGAGAATTGACGTGTCAATTTAAGTAATTCTATGACATCAGGTTAATTTTAGAATTACTATATCAATAAACTTATTTGCTACTTATAACTCTTCTTTTGTTTAGATTATTTTAATATTTTCTTTTTAACGAATTAATCTCACTAAGTTTAAGTTGCTTATATTACTTAATTATGTATTTGTTTTGATCTGACCTTTTATAACATTCTTATTTTCATAATCAAATAAACCATGTGAATCACGATTCCAAGTGAAATGCTTAATTGTTCTTTTTTTATTTATAAACATTCTTACAATGAAACAGGTGAAACTTTGTTTGCATTTCTGATATCATCCTAACTAGAAACACAATTCCCCATTTATTAATTTTATATAATTATATTCTTTCAAATAAATTATATATGAAACTTTTCTATATTTATTTAAGATAATGGCACCCTAAATTGAATTACATTAATATAACACAAATATATTCAACCTAAAACCCTTTATTTTTAACTTAAATTAAGAAGAAAAAGATATTGTTATTATTCTATTCATACTTTTTGTATCCTAAACAAATTTCAAATTTGATACCGATCCTAAAATAAAGAATTCAGTACAATTTTGAATTCAATATTCTTAAATATTTTCCCAATTACAGATAGGTAATCATAATCATAAATTTAAATTAAAATCTCTTATCTCATAGCCAGTGCAACTAGTTGTAAAACAATTAGAAAACATCAATATTTAATTTAATGAAGAAAGATACAAAATTCTATATCTAAAAATAGCCTAAAATTCATAACGTATATTAGAGTTCTGTTTTCAAAGTGTTTATAATTAGATGATAGCAAAAAAACTAAATATAATATTGATCAATCATATTTGATCATCGTGATCATGATCAATTGATTCTTCTTTTTAGATATTATGAAAATTAAAACAGAAAAAGAAATTTAAAAAATTGTAAAATCATTTAAGTTAATCTAATGCATTTAGTGATTATTCAGATATATTGATATAATGTTATAAATTGTTTTTAATCTATTAAGTTAAAATTGTTTATAAAATAGTGGTTTAAGTGAAGAAGCTCGTTCTTAGCAAAAATTATCAAAATTTTTGCAATAAAATAATATTAAAATCAAGATTGTAATATTATTAACAGTTATCCTTCAATTAATTACATTATCTAAGTATAGATAGTTGTGTTTAAGTATGGTTTATCATTTAACAATTGTTTGAGCCTTTCATTCTGGATGAAAGTCTAATTGTTCATTCTATATACTTCAAATGAACCTCCTCTAGCTATAACTGTTGTTTCTAATCACATTATATACAACCATAGAAACTTCATCAAAAGGAGCTCTACAGTTACATAATACCTATTTATAATTATTCCATTCTATGATAATCATCATCTTGAAATCCTAAATCTATCTAAATAGTTTTGGCAGAATTTTTTCTTATAATTTTTATTTTCCTAGATTCCTGCCTTAGAATGGAATAATTCTCAGTAATATAAGTATGGTCAGGTAGTCTAGGAGATTTAAAAAAGAATTAAGTCAAAAAAGATCTGAAAGCTCACTTTTCTTCTTTCCTCACTTTGATCATCTTATCAAAAAACATCTTA
Source organism: Paramecium biaurelia (assembly GCA_000733385.1). Classification (NCBI taxonomy): domain Eukaryota; phylum Ciliophora; class Oligohymenophorea; order Peniculida; family Parameciidae; genus Paramecium; species Paramecium biaurelia. Next base: position 10,966 of record JPFL01000092.1, read on the forward strand.
ACACATCAAATTTCACTCTTATAAGACCAACTGTTGAATTTACATTCACATTTTATTAATCTTGCTATTCTTATTTTAGTTTGTTGAATTCTTCTACTTTCTACTCTCTCCTTTACTTCCTTTGTAAATTCATGTACTTCCTTCTATTCTCTTAATTCTTCTTCATTTTAACACTCTTCATCTAAATAATTCTCCAGCTACATAATAAGAATTTAATAAGAATATAATTTTGTTGTATTGAAATTGAATAATTCTAATGTTTAATCATTTAGTTAAAGTAGATTTTCATATAAAATTTAATAAATTTTATTTTCATTTTATTGTTCTATTATGAATTTTTGTGAATTCATCTAACTTACTGTTGAAAGCGAGGATAAATTGGAAGAAATAAGAATAGCATTAGCTAGTTTAGAAATGTTTGAACTTAACACAGGTATCCATTCTCATTGTTATATTGAGTTTATAAAAGACTTGATTAGCCAAGACAAAGTGCATTGAAAGAAGAATAGATACTTGAATATTTAGAAGATAATAATGTTTAAATTAACTAAGAAGAGTTAAGTTACATTTTTAGAGTTTTGGATGCTGATAAGGACAACTTTGTAACATTGGCAGAGTAACTTTTTGTTTATTATTTCAAAGTTTTTAATAAGTAATCTTACCAAAAACTAATGACTAAGTGAAAGACTAAGCTCTTAATCACAAATCCTATGAAATGCCTTAAAGTATGCTCTTACCAAAAGATGTTGAAGCTACTTTAACTGCATTCTTTGAACAATTAAAAACAAACTATAAGTATTAATTATTTTCATTTATTTTAGCCAATATTAAAACATTTAGGATCCAATTAACCTTGGTGAATTAGGAATTTTTGAGAACGAAAATTTAATTACATTAGATTCCCTTAAAAATTGGTTACAAACCATTGGATAGGATATTGAAGATTAAATTTTAGAAAAATTCGTTATTGTAATTGATGGAAATCCAAATAACCTTTAAAATTTAATTGATCAAATCTATTACTAAATAGAGTAATAAGAAAATTAGCCAAATGAAGATCCTAAATAAATCTAAGAATAATAAGGAGAATAACCTGCAGAAAATTAAATTGAAGTTCAAGATGTTAATTACTCTTAAGAGGATTTATAAAAGAGTGATGCTCTCTAAGAATCATTTAATCCTGCTTAAACTTAAAAATAGGAATAAAAGAAAGAATAATAATAAGATCAAATAGCTCAATCAAAAGAACTATAAGAGAGTTAGTCATTTTCTACAGAAAGTCCATTATTGAATTATTATCATCAACAAATAAGAGATGAAGAAGCTAAAATTAAAAAACTATGTGAAGAATTAAATATCCCAAATATCTATACATAAAAAAGAGATGAATCTTAATTGATCAAATATTATGAGAAGGAAATTGTTAGAGAATAAGAAATCTATAATAAATTATCATCAGAATCAAAAATATCAGGAGCTCCTTCTAAACTTTCAAAATCAAGTTTCACTCCTGATCCATTATATTTAGATGAATATCAAAAAGAACTTATTCGTATTGATAATGAAATAAGAAAAGAAGCAACTAATCTTAGTTTACTATAATCAAAGATTGATATTAGTAGTGGGTTATCAACTAGTTATTTGAAGTAATATTTAAATTTAAATTTAAGGTATGAAAGTCCAAGTAAAATTTAAGAATCGTACCTTTATAACAATTTTTCAGGATAAAAGGTATATATATAAAATTATATTGTTTATAGAGATAATTTGGTTTATATAAATGATTATTCATATAATTATTATCAATAATTTATAAAATAATTCTCAAATTAAATCAATATAATGATTAATTATTTTTTTGATAGTCATATTTATGATATTGTTAGACTTTACCATTATTATTGTTTTAATTATTATTTCTTTTTTTATTTACATTATTTTGTTAGTTGTTCATTTATTAATTTTGATACTACTAATATTAATTATTGTTAATCTATTAATATTAATAAGCATTCATTTATTATTAATTTTGAAAACTATTCACATTAAATGCATTCATTTATTATAATTACTAGAGATTATTTAATTAAATATTATTAATATTTGTTTTGAGTGTTAATGGGTCCATTGCACTTTTTGGATCTAATAGTTTTTTTTCAATTTAATCTAAATTAATTAAATATTATTCTAATGTAATCCATTTTCCAGGTACTTCCCAAGAAATATTTAATTTTGCTTTTAAATATTTATGTTCAAACCATTGATCCATATTTTCTGTTGTAAATCCTCCTTAAATCTAAAATAATACATTATTGATATTATTACCTTTCCAGTATTATCAATATAATACCACAAAGATTCTTATGGAGATCTTGAATGTAATTAAGCTTAAAGTGAAAAAGGAGTGGTTGTAATTTTTTCCCTTGAAATTTTGATCGTAGGTTATTAAGGTACTTGTGATTTTCTTTGAATGTGAATTCCCATCTCTTCCAATTATTCAAAAAAGTCATCAGTTTCATTGTTGTTGAAATTAGTGAAATAATTCTCTTTTATTTATTATGGTTATTCAATTTTGATAACATCATTTTATTTATTATTTGTAGAAGCCAATGCTTATTTTTCAACTTCTTCTACTGATAAGACTTTTGTTTTGATAGAATTAGCAAGTTTTGGTTATTCTAATTCAGAAAAGCTAAATAATTCTTATAATTTAGCTTTGGTTTCATTGGCAACCTATAATTATTTTTCTTCTTATTCTCTTAATTATCTGTATTTCTCTTTAGCTTATTATAGTTCTGATATTTCTTCTTAATTGGTTTCATTTTACTTTTTAGATTTTTCTTCTTATTTTTTTTCAAATGTTCCATGTTATTTTTAATATTCTATTCTTTTTTTTTCCATCTCATTTTCAATATCAATAATCTAAAAATTCTCATTTGAATGCATCCACTATGGTTCATCTTCATCACTATGGACAAATTATATTTAAGATGAAATTAAAGGTTTTTAAGAAACTTTTGTAAAAAGATGAGGTATTTTTTCTATAAATTCCTCAAATTCTTTAGGAAGTTAAAGAAATTCGTGATATGCAGAAATTAATGTTTAAGAATCATAAATTTTATTTTATGGTTGATTAATTTGAGCTCTCGCTGATGAAAATTATTTGTATAAGTACCTAAAACAGGTTAAGATTAGTGATTATGGAAATTCTATTATTTTTCTTATGAATTGTTTCTTCTGTTGTATTTATTTTATTTTTTTTGATTTTAAACATTTTTATCATCAAAGTTGTTTTAATTGTTATTCATCTATTAATAAGATCATTCATATATACTCTTCTTTAAGTTTGACCTTGACTTTTTTAGTTTTGTGAGTCTTTACATATATATGAGAGTTGCTATTGCTATTATTTTGACATTAGTAAATAATTAAAAATTAATATTGTAAAAAGAAGCTTATTATCAATTAATCATTTAGGATGAAATGGAAATATTTTGGATAAATGTTAGCTATGAATTTAATGCATTCTTATTTATAGTTTTTTCTTTGGTCTGTATCCTAATTTATAGAGAACTTTCAATTTAAAAATCTTTTCATTTTGATTTAATTCTTATATTCGATCTTAAGAACATACCTATGTTCTTTTAGTTTGATTTCTTCCTGATTAAAAATTATTTATAAATGGTTTCAATGCTTTAATGTGATTATTAACTGATTAATTTATATATGAATCATCTTCTAAGACTTCTGTCTTGATAATTCTTCTAGGATTATTTATTATTTATTTTTAGTAATTAATTAATGATTGTATTTTATCACAATATGAAGCATCATAACTTATAGAGCGATTTTATAATCTATGATTATTGTAAACATTTTCATTGTTAGCATCAGAAAATGATCTAATCTCTTTATGTTTTAAGGATTGAGAATTATTTGAATATAATTGATTTATTTATTACTCACGATAGATATAGAGCCTATTCTTACTTAATTATTATTGGTAATAAAAGAGATTATCAGCTGATACCTTAATATAATGATCTTTTAAAATCTTAGAAATTTAATCTAACTTTAGAGAATACAAGGATCCTTCATATGAATGACAAACAACCGAATACTTATAATATCCTTTTGGTTCAATATCTAGATGTTCTATTCCAAAGGTTTCCCCTTTTTCTAGCAAACATATCTCAAATTATTTCCATTTCTTTAAATAAGAAAAAACAGGATTTTCATATAGTATCCTTTTACTCATCTCTATGTATTAATTTATTTGGTTACTTTAAACTCTCCTGTTTTTACAATATATACATTAGTCAACAACTCATTTTCAATGCAAACTCTTTAATTTTTGATAAATTATATCACGTTAGTAGAATCTATTATGATTTTGAGAATTTCAAAATGTAATTTGTTAAAGGCAGGATGATTACGAAAAGAATTGAATTTATCTTAATACTCTTATTTTTGTTTATTAAATTGCATTTATTTTATTATGATAATTTATTATATAATATTTTTTGTTGTATTTTCAAAGTGAAAAATTTGGTCAAAATGTTAGTATGGGAATATTATCAATTGAAATTAATTGAATGAATCAATAGACAATAAATGTTGCTGTCAATTTTGAAATTTCTTTAAAAGACAAACAATAATTGATTTACTTTTATTATTATGTATTTTAATTTTATACCTATAAGACAAAAAATAATAAAGTAATCATATATGTAAATATTTTCACTTATGTATTTTACTTTATTTATCAAGTATTAGATCTTTATAATTTTTCATTATTATGAGTACATCTGCTTCTAAATATGTATAGGATTCTTTAATTGATAGTATCTAATCATTATGGATATTTTGAAGTTTATTCATTGCAGCTATTGTTGATTCTAATTAAATGAAAGGAATTTTTTAATCGTCTGACAGTCTATTTATTTCTTATTAATGATTGCTATTATATTTAATATATTATACTTGATTTAAGCAGTAAGTTATTAAAATTTAGTTACAAATTCCTTATAATATTCACTATAATTATTCAGACTTTCTGAATATTTATCCATTTATTTAGTATTTTAAATTAATCTAGTTTCTGCTTCTTTTAAAGCAACTTATACTTGTTATTCTAGTTTTTTAAATGAAATTTCTTCTTTCTATAATAATTTTTGGAATTATTCTTGAAATTATGTGAGTTTCTTTTCAAAAAGATTTAATTTAGAGAATGTAGTTTCTTCAGTTATCTTATTTTTTCTTTATCTTAAATTTGAAGCATTATTATTGGATGAGGAAAGTTATTCTTCATAATTATTAGTACAAGTTGATCTTGATCTACTTGGTTTATGAAATTTGACTCCTGTATCCCTAACAGATTGATCATCATTCATTTCTGAGATTTAACTATCTTGACGTTTATATTCTTGGATTAAGAGTTCATCTTTGAGAAATGGATTACGATATTATTGATGTTTGAGTTGATCAATTTGAAATGTGAATTTATTTAGATTATCTTTATTATCGATTCTGGTTTCAAGTTCAAAGAGTTTATCTTCAATATTTTTAAGAATGGAACGAAACAATTAATTGCTAACAAATTATTCATTACCGGTAATATTTGCATCATAATATAAAGAGATACCTAATTAATTATATTAAGAATGATGAATATCTTCTCTTTCAAATCTACTTGAATTTGATTATGATTTTATTCTGTATTGATCATCTTCATTCTTTAAAACTAAGTCTAACAATGTTAATTATTTATTTTAGAATTTGTGTGTTTACATAATAAATAAATTATTTATTATAATAATTCAGATATATTAATAAAAATTCATGATATTTTTGTTGGTGATAACAAAATTTGTTTTTCTTTTCTAACAAATAATATGATCAATTTAACTATTTAATTAACTAATATGAATTTAATTTTAATTTGTACCTTCATTAGGTAAAATAACTTCAATAGAGCCATCTAAATAAATTAAATAATATACTTTGAGTAACTACATAAACTTTTAGATTATTATCTAATGATAAATACAGTGGGAAATCGTTAAGATTGACAAGTAAGATAATTTGTTTCTTGTGATAATTTCTTCCATAAAGATATTATAAAGTATTGAGAACAGCAAAGTAAACATTATCAAATCCTTATGCAGGTATAATTGAAGTTTAAGTATCAACTGATGAATAAAGTGCTTAAGTATCTTTTTAAGATTACTCATTGTCCAAATTACCATGAGGATTTTCTAAGAAATTAATTTAATCAAAAAGTGTAAATGCAAAAGGATATTATCTGGTAGAATTGTAATCAATCTATAAGGTTGAAACAACACCAGTATCTTATTCTATTGCAAAAATCACTCTCTTTTCACATTATTCTACTATTTAACAAACATTTGGTAATTCTAATGCTTTAATATATCTGATAATATATTCTTAATTCTTATATAAATGTTCTAAAAAGAATAGTTAACCACTTTCATCCAAAACAAATTTGCCTGGAATAGAATCAAATATTCCAAAAACACAAGAAATTATTTTATCTGGTCCTCCTTTTCCAATATGATAATACTGATCATAAATATCCAATCTATCTATATGGATAGTCTTGATTTAACCAAATTCCTATATAAATACTATCTATTTGATTTAAGCATCATAGAAAAACTACACTATTTCCTTATCCCATTAATATTCAACAAGTAATTCAGCTGAGTCCATCCTCCATAATTTAACAATTCCTTGATTGAAAGTTGTTACTAAAATATTATCCTCTACTAATTTACAAAATTGAATTTCAATTTCACTTTGATCACAATTCGTAGCATTCAATAGAAAATATTATTTAGTTGTGAAGGATATCAGATATATATTACCATTACCTAATCCAAAGATCCCTTAGGTATAAAATGGATCTAATACATATGAAGAAACCATTGCAGGTAATTGAATCCTTTGGAAAGCAAACCCAGAATCTAAGAATGATTACAAAGTTGAAACTGTTTTAATATCCATAATAAAAAAGGAATGTTCTGTACTACCTAAAATAATCTTTCCTGTTGGTTAACTCACTTTAAGATAAGTAATTTCAGCATTTGTAATTTATTTTCTATATATTGGTTTAAATTCACCATATTTCATAATTACTATTTCTCCTGATTTTAATCCTAATATTAGTAATTAAGTAATTTAATTTTTATTTTAGTATTATTATTATTATTATTATTTCATTGATTCTTATGTTGGTTCTTATTATAATTAAGGAAAAGACATCTAATTCTTAGAACCCTCTTCTAAAAGAATCTCTTCAGTTTTTACAGTTTATGATTATTAACTATTATCAAAAGAAACTCTATCTGATAGAGTTAATGATTATGTTGTTTATTTATTTTTATTCCCCTCATAAATTATATAATCAAAAGTAGTTATTTCTTCTAATTCATTAGTATTAATATTTTTAGGTAAGAATACATCAAAATATTCTAATTTGTGATCCTTAGTAAAAGCCCATAAATATATTTGATCTCTTCCAACTGTTGCAAATTCTAAGATTCTTTCTTTAGAAAATGAATATTTTGATATTTTAATATCATTTATTCTATCTAAAGTATATGATGAAGTAATTAATTTTTTAGTGGAGAAATCCCAAATAACAATTGTGCACTCTTTTCCATTACCTATTGATATTAGATACTTTTCATCATCTGTAAGTAAAATTTGATGAACTCCTTAAGTATGAAAGTTCATCTAAGCAATTTATTTGAATCCCAATTAACTTGCATTATTTTAGATTTCATAAACATATATTGGAGCAGCATCTTATACTTTCTAAGCAAGACCAACAATCAAATGTTTTTCAGTTTTATCAAGATAGATAACACTCACAGTAGCATTAAAACTCAAAATTTATTAATCTCTATCCTATTATAATTTTTCAAAGATAACAAAATTCTAAGATGTATATGCATACCAACCATAAGATTAACACCATATAATATTATCATGTGTTTTTGTATTATAACCAACAACATACTTGCATTACAAAGTAGGTTATTAAGACTATCCTTTTTATTAGGGTAAAATGTATTATCTGAAAGGCAATTAAGTAGATATATTTTATCTATTCTATTATTTTTTGAGTTGACTTCTAGATCTCCTTTTGTTTAGAATTTATCTTTCAAATTCAAAAGTAATAGGAGTAAATTCTTATTATAATCTGGATGGTTTAAAATGATCAGGTTTAAATGGTGTATTTACATTTTTATTTGCTAATCCTTATTCTTCTTCTTATTCCTCTTTCTAAGGTAATTGTCGAACTAAACTAAACATTTCCACTAATTAACTTTACTAAAATGTATGTAAATGAGCATCCTTATTAGGTTAAAGATTTTCATTATTTTCTTATAGATCATAGTAATCATCCAACTTTTCATTTTATTCATCTTATTATTATTCTTATTATTCAAATTAATCTGGTTACATATCAATTTTAGTACATTATTGTACTAATTATTCTTATTCCATTCTAATCAATCTTTCATTTTTACCTGTATATCCAAGAAACTTCCAAATAAAGATTCCTTCTTCTCCACCTGCAGTTATAATTGTATTTCCATTATCAGCACAATCAATAGAATTTATTTATGATGAATGACCAATAAATACTTAACAAGATCCTGGTCCCTTAATTTAAAATTCATAATCCCAAACCTTTAAGTATTATTCAGCACCTACAGAGAATAGATATTTCATATTTGGTGATACCACAAAATCATTTAATGATTATTTATGCATAAATGTCTATTCTCTCAAATAATATGCAGTAATAGTCTCATTAACTCTTTCAATTCCATAAATTATAATTCTACCATCTGAAGTACCACACAATAATTCTACATTATTTTCTGCCCATTTAAATATTTTCAAATTAAATCTAGTCTAAATCTTTAATATTTATTATAATGATGAAGTATCCCACAATTCAATATTTGTAGAATTCTCAATTAATGATAAAATAGCAGAATCCTTTGAAAATTATCCACAAACATTCTGTGATTATATTGAATGTTAAATAGTTTTAATAGGTTGATAATCTCTACTCACATCATATATTTTATATATTGATTTAGCATCTCCAATAATTAATTATTATCCATTAGGACTATATTAAATACATTTGATCTCTAAATCATGATATTTACCTTCAACAAGAATAGATGTTTGTTCAATATCAAATATTCTATGTATTCCAGACTTAAATCCAGCTGCAAAATACATTCCAATTGGAGATGATGATAAACAAACACATTTGTCATCTTATGGAAATGTGAATTCATAAACTTAATCAGATTTTTCAATATCCCATAATCTAATTGTACAATCTTCAGATAATGTTATTAATAACTTTGAAAATTGATGTACTTAAATCTAATTAATTACATTTGTATGTGATCTAATTACAGTCTTGTAATGATGACTACTAATATCTAAAATACCTAATCCTCCTGTTGAAGTTCCACAAGCTACTTATAAACCATCAATTGATATGTCTAATGAAGTAATTATTCCTTCATGCTTGGCTTCTATATAAAACTCATTAAAATCTAAAGGCCAAACTCTAAGATATTAATCTAAACTTCCAGTTATACAGAATCCAGCAGATAAACATACAGCTGTAACTGCATCATTATGTACTTTATATACTTACATTAATTTCTGACTTTGATAGGCAACCTAAAATAAATATCCATTTTTAGATCCAAAATATATATTACTAACATTTTAATCTTCATAATTGAATTCAAAATCAAAGTTAGTAAATGTTGTATTTCTAGCATGATGATTTAATACAACACTTGCTCCTGGAAGATGTTCATCTTTAATTCTCCAAAATCTAATATTTTCATGTCCACAAGAGATTATTTTATTATTATCAACAGGTGAAAATTTGATTGCCAATATATTACATGAACTTGTTTATTTAGCAAATAGAATTGGTTTTCTATTACTTTCTATCTTTTCTAATCCCCAAACAATTATAATTTCTCTATTATGTTCATCCTATCCAACTGTTACTAACATTTTTCTATCTTAACTAAAAGATAAATAATTCAAATGAGAATATGGTGTAGCAAATGCACTTAAACAATCACAATTATTTTTCCATATTCTTATAATTGCATTCTTTTCACTCTATCCACTCACTAACCATTCTCCATCTTTACTTACATCCAAACATGATATTGCTTTAGAATGTCCCATAAAAAACTTTTATTTACCATCCTAAATATTGCTTTAAACCAACAACGATCCAGCTGCATATGTTATTTATTTTTGAGTTTCAGTTTGTCTACCCCATTTAATATCAGGACAAGAATTGACTGTGAATCCTATAATTTTATCTAATTGTTGTATTGGATAAGGTTAAAGGGGATGATCTTATGCATCTACTGATTTACTCTAAGCTACATTATAATCACCTGGTCTCTTTTTCACTAATTCTTCAATTTATTATGTATTATGTTAAATTTAATTTTATTTAAAAGACTTCTATGTTTCCTATTTGTATCTCTCCTTATTATCTTATATTTTCTATAAGTTTTCCAAAATATCCGTAGTTACTTCAACTAAAGGTTATTTGAAAATATGAGGTTAAACATCCAAAGTAGGCCAAAATGCAATCTAATATTCCTCTGTCCATTTTTATCCTTTTGACAATTTAAATAGCATTTATTTTGGCATTGTTTCCCAATCATAAAGATTATCACTCGTATATATTCCTCTAATGTTCATGGAGCTACAAATTTGAAATGACTTTAATGAATGAATTCCCTTGAAACATTTATATAAACTGCTTGGTAATAATCCAAAATTGCCTAAAAAATATTCAACATCTAATATTAATATAGTCCATTTGTTTGGAGCATTTTTTGGATAGGGAATTAATAATTATGATTGTTAAACCTATAATTATATTTGATGAATACTTTATGAACATCATACATGTTGGAGACTGTTAATTTGATTAAGGGATCTCTATCTTTAATTTGTAAATCAAAATGCATTGTAAAATATCTACCTTTAATTGGAATGAGTTCAATATATATATATCGACCAGTTAATCCTAATTGTTTGATTCCTTAACAAGGATCTGGAATCTATACCATATTATTTGCTGATATTGCTCCTAATAATCTTATTATCTTTCTTCCAATTTAATTATCCTAATAATCATTTTATAAATTCTTTACTTGGACTACTGAAACTTAACCTTTGGATTATGTATGTGCTATTTCAAATACACCAAACTATTTGAAAACATCAACGAATGGGTGTTACCAATTCATGTATTCAAATTCAAATATTATTTATTTATTAATTTTAAGTTATATCCGTTCATCTATATAAATATTTATTTATTATACATCTACTATTATTATCAAATTATCAATTTAATATTTGTAACATTATCCAAATAAATCATAACTTAATTCAAAGACATTCCACATTTTACTTTTTTTCAATGGATAAACCTTCAATCGAACAACTTTTCAAAATCATATTTGATATCAACAAAGATCAAAATTTTATATTCTGTCATGCCTGTAGAATAAGATTCCCTAATGTAGAACCAGAAGAAGCAACTCTATATATTCATCATTTCTCTAAAGAACATGTTTATAATCTCACAACCATAGTTACTAGAGAAATTTTGAAAACTAATGAATCTACTTAAAAAGAAACTAGAAAGTTATAAGTGATCCCACTATTCGATTTAGAAAAAGCATTAAACATTCAAGAATAGTAACCCAAAAATGGTAATCTGTATATCCTTATCTCTTTTAAGTACTTCATCAATATCTCAAAGAATGTATTACCAAATTACCCAATATTTATAATTACCTAGAATTAAATAACTTAGAAACATACATGAGTACTCTGAGAAGATTTTATCTACATCTACTTAATCACAATACATCTATTCTAACTCCTGAATTATGTTTCTCCTTTATAGATATCTATAAAACAGATAAGGATCTTTAATTAATCAGGAAATTTGTCAGAGCTTTCAATTTTCCCTTGACTCATGATTAGATGCGAATTCTAAATCCTCATAAATAAACTTAACCTAACTTGTCTCAAGATTTATAAGTTGAATTTTATCAAATCTTCATTAATGATCTAATAGATTTGGGATTATCTAAAGAATCTTTAGTTTATCATCTTGCCAAAATAGGAACACCAATAAGTAAAATTATTGATTTAAAATTATATGAAATCAAGAATAAAATTAATGATCTCATTAATAGAGGTATTAATGAAGATTAAAATTTGTTCTTTTTAAATATTATTGAAAAATTGGAACGTATAGAAAATCTTAATAATCACTCTTATGTTTTTACTAAATGGAATACAGAATGTTAAATGAGAAAATGTGTTAGATAGATTAGAAATCGTCTTAGATATCAAACAACTGATGAAAGATATAAAGTTTTCTTAGCTACGGCTTCTCTTTAGTAAATTTAGAATTGGTAAAAAGTTCAAATTTAAAATGAGAAAAATAATACAAATGATATGTCTTCTATATTTGAAACAATTAATGAAAATAAAAATTAATCTAAAAAAAGTAAGAAATTATTAATTTAATAATATATTATTCCTAATAAAAGTTAACCAATCATCTTAGACTAATTTGAAAGAAAAAGATAAGAAGAAATAGAAAATAATCAAATCAATATTAGTGTTAGTGATTCATAATCAGAATGTGAATTAGAAAAAGATTTATTTGTTAGATATAATCACGAAATAACAAATTGTAATCCAATTTAATAGAATTAGAATGATACAATCAATTCAGTTTCTTGTATTGAATAATTTGAAAATTATAAGTAGAAAGCTTCACTAAAAAAGTCATCTAAAAGATGAAATTATAATTCATATATATATTACAAATACATTATTATCTTATTATCACTCTTGTTGTATTTTATTTATTGGATTAACCATTGTTAAATGAATTATAAATTTTTGATTAATCATCAATATTCACCTATTTATATTGTTTAAATAATATGCAATTCAAATCGAAAATGAATTAATATGGAAATTTTTATTAATAAAAAATATTATAATGAATCATCTGGGTGTTGGATAATAATAAAAAAAGACTGTTGTTTGCAATAACACTGAAGTTTAGTTGGTAATACCACAATAGCCATAGAATATTTAATTTACAAGACAACCTCACGTAGTTTATTGTGCTAATTGTAACAATCAAATTTAAACAAATGTTTAATTGAAGATTGGCAAGGGTCAAATTTTAATGGCCTTGATAATGTTGCCTAAATTGTTATGGTAATAATGATTATCCTTAAGTATAATAGTGCTTGTGTAATCCCATTATTAATGGATGATTGCCGAGATGCAGTTCATTTATGTCCAGTTTGCTAGGCCGAAGTAGGAAGAAAGAACTTCATCTTTGAATGAATTATGCAATAATGAAAAATCAACTTAATATATAATTTAATTATTTTATCAAAAACTACGACATGATAGGCAATCTTATGAGTTAGGAAAGCTTTCCAAATCAAATATTATAAAAATAAATTTAATTATAGAATGTCTATCGAAGTTTTGATGGAGCAGATTCAAGAATTAGAGTATTATATATATATATTTTATAGATGGATCATATTTAAAAAGTATAATCCTAGTTTATCAAATGTTTAAATAATCTTATACGTCATTAAAATAATAAGAAAAAATCCAATATATTAGTTTTGCCTTATTAGGGAACACATTTATATGTATAATAAATAATAAAATTTATTAAGGTTCACTTTAAAGATGAAATAAATCTTAAAAAAGCAAAAGTGTTTGAATCAACTGATAGTACATTTGGTCAATTTTCTTTATTAAAACCTCAAATTCCATTTATTCCTTGTATTAAAATAATGATATTTAGTTTCGCCATTCTAAACTATACCTCCTCATTATTCTTAAGAAATGATATTTTAAAGAATGAATCCTATTATGTAGAGTTAAGACAGATTTATTGCTTAGCCCAGATAAACTAATCAATAGGCTCATCATTTTAAAGTGAAAGACAAATTTTTCGTTTTTAAAGGGAAACCTGAAGAGTCATAATCAATTCATTCAGACGAATAAGATGATGATGAGAAGATGTCAGATCATTCATTTTCAATAAAAAAAAGGAAAAAGATCAGTAAAGTAAATGATACAAAAAATATAACCAAAAATTTCTCAAAGGCTATTATCAGTTATATAACTTAAAATAAAGATATTGGTTTGAAACTATTAGATCCTAGAGAGTTTGAAGATTTTTTGTAAATATTAAAGGAAAAAAAAAATAAGATGACAAATATCTAATAATTAAGGGAATTGTGGGTTGATTGTGAGGATGAAAAACTAAAATAATTTAATAAGACGTTTAGAATTTTTAGGTAAAATAGTAAAATTAAATACTTATAGCCAATATTTCTTAAGGTAACAATCAGTTGCATACATCTATAATTCTCGAATCATGAATACAGGATGGCATTTAAAATATAGATATAATTTGCTTAGAGCACTAAGAGAACCCCAAAACTTCAAATACATTAAAGATATTTGATATATATATATATTTCATACATATCATAATTTTGATTTTGGAACTATGCCTTCACTGTTGATTTCTTAAATTGATGTCACACCCATCAATTGCATAGTTGAAACTAATTCTGACTATAATATTTAGAACATTTTGTTGAGTCCCTCCTTTCCACCTATAGCTGTACTATAAATAGCAGGCCTTCCAACAAATACACATTTTGCACCTAAAGCCAAACATTTATAAACATCTGATCCATTTCTTACTCCACTATCAACATAAACTTCCAAAGAGCCAGCTGCTGCCACTATTTCTGGTAACATATCAACAGTAGCTCGAACTGTATCTAATTGTCTTCCTCCATGATTTGAAACCCAAATAGCATCAACACCATGTTCAACTGCCAATTTAGCATCCTATCCACATTGAATTCCCTTCAAAATTATTGGAACCTTAGTAATTGATCTCAACCATTTGATATCATTCCAATTCACAGTTTAATCTAATTATTCTGCAAAAAACTTTAACAATCCTGATCCTTGATTATTTGCTACTGCTTATAGTTAAATATTAGCCTCCTTTGCTAATTCTTCCAAAATCTCCAACTTTAAATGAGGAGGTAATACAAATCTTATATATCTAAATTATTGATACCTTTATTTCTCATCAGCCTCTCTTTTGCCCAATATTGGTGCATCTACTGTTAATACCAAACCTTGAAATCCTTCTTTTTCTGCTTTCCTTACTAATAACTCTGTTAATTATCTATTTTTCTGTATGTATAATTATTAGAATCTCACGCCATCTTTATTATGCTTAGCCACTTCGGTTTAAGATAAAGTAGATAATGTAGTCAATGTAAATGGTACTTTCCATTAATGAGCTACAGAAGCAGTTACTTCTTCACCCAAAGGATGAGCCTTTAAAATAACATATATTGTGAATACTAATTTTAACATAGCTACAGGAGCTATACCAAAAGGAGAATCAATTGGATGACCCAAGATTTTAGTTTTAGTACAAATTTTTGATACATCTCTAAGAACCCTTGGATTTAGGTAAATCCTCTAAAATGCATCCATATTCTCTTTTTTTGTGATTTCTTCATTTGCTCCTGATCTATAATATTGATATGCATTTGAATCTAGTTTAACTGATGCCAATTATTCTAAATCTCTTAAAGAAATAAAATTTGTAGCCATTAAATTAAGTTTATATAATTTTACAATATTTTAAAGTCAATTGAATTTATAAACCTTCCAATAGATGTTATATTTATCATAAGGTTAAGATTTTTTCATTCAAAGTAAGTCATCATAATATAAGCAGATGATAGCTAAATTATTTAAATTACTACAATAATTAACAGCACCTAATTTATTAAAATATACCTTGCATATAACTAAATTAAATCACATTGGCTCACTTTTATTTATAAATTGTTAATCATAAAATCTAAATATTTCTTAATTAATTGTTAAACACATTCATCTATGGAGATAGATGTTCATAAATTATTGATAAAATATCAAATAATATTATAAAGTAATAATTCCATTTAAAAAATTGTAATATATAAATATTTATTACAATGATATAAGTTTTATATAGATGAATAATTTTATGCTTTATATAGATTTCATTAAAATGATTATTTTATCTTTTGATTTTAACAATCTATTTATAGTGAAGAAGGATGAAAGTTAAAAAGTTGTATACTTTTTAATTTTAATTGAAAATCATTGAATTTTTAAAGTTGTGTGAAAAGTTTATAATAAATTTAGCAATCATTAATTTATAAACGATAATTAAATGATTTCTCAAAGTAGTAGTAGAAATCTTTTGGAGAACCCTATGGGACCAGTATTGAAACATGATCCTCATCCATTCAAAAGTTATGAAAAAGATAGGTCACCTTCTAGATTTTCTATAGAATCTGAGCAGTAGCTTAAGATAAATAATAGTGAAGGTATAAAGATGAGTATTCACGAAACTGGGGAAAAAAAGAAAACTATAAATTTTAATATTGCTAGAAGGAAATCCACAAGACCATAATAAGTAAAAAGTGTTGTAAATAAAAGTAAAACAAGCGTAAATCAGATTAAGCTAGAAAATTTGAAGGATTGTCAATTTTAAGAACCATGTAACAGAATTAACTGATTTAAAAGTTTGCAAATACTCTATTAATGAAATCATACATTTTATCTTAACATAATAAGTACCTTCTAAATTAAGAAAGCTATATGTAATCAAAAGTTGATAAAACTAAATATTAAAGTATAAATATTGTCATAATAAACAGATCAAAATTAAAGTAGTACTACCAATATATTTGCACCAGGAAGTTAACTAGTTATGGTATGGGATGTGAGTGCAACATTCTTTCATTGCTTTAGTTTATGGCTTTGTCCATTTGTATCATCTTTTGTAGATGATGATAGTTATAGTGCAGCAGAGATGTTTTTGATCATTCATATTATAATTGACATAATTATCAATTTGAATAGACCTATCATGATATAAGGAGAAATAATTTTCGATAAATTAGAAATTATATCACATTATTTTAAAGGATAATTACTAGAAGATCTAATAAGTTTAACAATGTGGTTTTTGATGTATTTTGATTTTAATTAAATACCTATCACAAATGAGATAATAGCTGTTATTCTCTTAACAATTACTATTTTGAAAGTAAAACGAAATTATGAAAATTTTATAGAATCTCTATATTTATAAGGGGCTGTTAATTAATTGGTTGATCTTATAACATTAATTATGATGATATATTTCTTTGCTCATTTAATGGCTTGTGTATTTCATCATGTTGGTGATATAACATCAGATACTGAGAATTGCTGGTTAATTCATTACAATCTCTTACATAAATCTATCTCTGTTAAATACAATCATTCATTTTATTGGGCTACGATGACTATGGTAACTGTTGGTTATGGAGACATTACACCATAGAATGAAGCAGAATTAGTTACAGTTAATTTACTTATGTTATTATCAAGTTGTATGTTTGGGTATTCAATGAGTTCTATTGGAATGATTCTAAAGAGTATATAAGATGCAAAATATAAATGTAAAAGATCTCTTATTCTAATGAATTCTTATATGAGATAGAGTTAAGTTGATTAACAAATATAGAGTAGAGTAAGAGACTTCATAAAATATTAAGTTGAAATGGAATCAAAAGAAAATAATGAAGATGTCAATTAAATTATAAATGATTTACCTAATTAATTAAAGTAAGAATTATAAACAAATGTATAAATGAAAATTATGTAAAAAATTAAAATAATAACATCTTAATTTACAAAGTAAACTTAATCAGAAGTATCTTAGAATCTTTTATAATTAAAATTTACACCTGGAGATTATATATATCACCAAGATTAGATAGATAATAATTTGTAATTATTAAACAATTTATTTTCATAGGTATTATATAAAGGAAGGATAAATTTAAATTACAGAAGAAAAGAGTGGAAAAGTATTATAAATAATTAAATCTTCTAGTACATTCGGAGAATATTAATTTTTTACTGGCCTTTCTACTAAAACTAGTGCATAAAGTTTGGGATTTTCTGAAGTTTATTAAATTAAAAGAGATATTTTTCTAAAAATTATAAGATCTTCCAATAAAGATTTTGAAAGGTTTCATAATATCAAAGATAATTTAATACTTAATTCAAATTATTTTGTGATTTTATAGAATTGCAACTTCTGTAAAATGTATAATCATTCAAATATCGATTGTCCTTTACTACATTATAAACCAGATGCACAAATTATATCAATAAGAGAATAAAGAAAATATCCATTTTAATAAAGAAAAACTTTTGGAAGAATGGGTAATAAGATCAAATCCTTATTTATTCAGGAACAAATTACAAAAGCAGTTGAAGATTTTTTAGAAAAGTAGAGCACATTTCATGAAGTAATTAGAGAAATCCAAAAACATTCTGAAGAAAGTCCTAATGGCTAATAATAATAAATAGTTTAAATTGAAATTAAGAATTGTGATGATTAACCTATTGAAAATCTAGGATCTAATCTAAATCCTTCTACTAATGCCACTGGACCTCCATCCTTTGCTATGATGAGAGGTAAATCTAGTAGGAATGTTTTTAATTAGTAATCCAAAGGTCCTCCTCCTAAAAATTATTTTGCTATAGAGAATAATAAAGAAGTCACTAAGGAATTGATATTTCAGGAGAATTCATTTCTTTACTATCTTTATTTTATTTACTAGTTTCATTCAAATGAAATAGATCAGATGAAAGAATATCAGAATTACATGCCTTAAAATAATTGTTCTAATTCTATCAAACTGAGAGAGAAATTTCTTGACAAAAATGCTGTTAGACAAGGATTTGATATAAATGGTTTATCAAAAACACATATTAGTATAAGAAATAGAGATCTCCTCTAATCATAAACAATATATCCTCACTATTGAAATCCAAATATCAAATATCAACAATATTTTGAATAAATCAATAAAGAATAAACAATTTACTAAAAAATTAATATATATAAAAATAAATGGATTCACCTAGTATAATCGTCTTGAATACTGATATGCCAAGGGGACCATAGCTTTCTCCAAAATCTTCCTATATCAGGTATGTAAAGGATTGTTCATCTTCATATATCTAATAAGAAAGTGAAAGAAATTACGATGAAATAATTAGCTAAAATATTAGTGAATCTCAATAAGAAAAGAAATTAGCTTATATGACATCTAGTAGAAAAACAACAAAAAAGTTAGAAACATTAAAATTTACTTAGATAGCCAAATAAAATAAAATTATAGAGAAATTCAAAAACAATCTGTTATAATTTACATACATTATGCCATAGAAATTTAAGGCAAAATTGCTATCTATTGAAAATTATTTATAGAAAGACAAACTCAAAAAAGCATCAAGTAAAAAATAATATTAATTTTTAGCTAAGATTACAAGTAAAAATTAAAATAGTATCATTTCTCCATCTAACATATTTTTATTTTATTGGGAAATCTTCTATATAATCTAACTATTTATTTCACTCTGGATTTGTGCACTTGTTGTATCATTTCCAAATTCAAAAGAAATAAGTTTTCAATCTTATGTTTTTTTATTTATTACGACCAATATTATAGAGATAATGATTTCTATAAATAAGGAAATTTATATTGAAGGTTAGATCATAAATACTCGAAAAGATATTCTTCTTAACTACTTTGCTAAATCATCTCATTTTGATGTCTGTTCAATATTGATATGGAGTATGATATCTTTTAGTACAATTGAATAAAATAGTATTATTTAAATATTTGCAATCCTACTTTTGATTATTATTTTTGCTAGGATCTTTCGAGTATATGATTATATTGTTGAATAACTATATTAAAAAGGATTTGGTGGTTATGCTTTTGATCTTTTAACACTAGTAATAAGTATATACTTCTTTGCTCATATTATGGCTTGTTTATGGTTGATGGTTGGATTGAATTCAAGAGATGAAAAAATGAATTGGATTAGAGATAATGATTTGGAAAATGAATCGATTTGGACTTAATATAATAATGCATTCTATTGGGCTACAATGACAATGGTTACAGTAGGATATGGGGACATTACACCTAAAAATAACTATGAAATGGCATTTGCTAATGTAGCTATGTTTTTTTCAAGTTGTGTTTTTGCTTATTCTATGAATGCAATAGGAATTTTACTGAAAGGTTTTAATGATGTAAAATAAAATTACAAGTAATAAATCTGAATATTAAAAGAAAATCCGTTATAATAATGAATTAGTATATGAAATCTAATAATGTTAATGATTAAATTTAGAATAAAGTCAGAAACAATCTAAAATATTTAATATACAGTTAAGAAGGTGATAATATTGATGCTAACAAATTAGTTAATAAATTATCTTTAGGACTTTAATAAGAATTATAAGGAGATATATTAGGAAAGATAATTAAAAATATAAAAGTATTGTCTTGCAATTTTAGTAAATAAATTTTACAAGAAATACAAGGATTAGTAAAGATTGTATAATTTTCACCAGGTGAATTTATTTAAAAAGGAGAAAACATATTAAATGATGATGATCTATTTTTGTAAAAAATTATAATTAAAAAGTTAGATTTTATATAATCAAAGGAAATGTTAACTTTATATCAAATACTACTAATTCTTTGATTTATAAATTAGGACCAGGAGAAACATTTAATTAATATGAATTTTTTACTGGATTTGGTGATTAAAAAATTGATATTATAAGTGATGATTTTTGTTAATTAGTGAAATTAAATAAATCTTAGTTTCTAAAATTAATATTGGAATCTAAAAAAGATTGGGAAATATACCATTCAATAAAAGATAATGCAGCAAATAATAATGATTTAATTGATTTAAATTACAAATGTTAATTTTGTCTTAGAAATACACATTTAAGATAACATTGTCCTCTACTTACTTATTAACCTAATATTTAACGTAAATTAAAAAAACAATAATAAATAAGGGTAAAATAAAATCGATCTCAAATAAGTAGAAATTGTGTAAAATTGAATAGTAAAATGATTTTGGAAGAAGTTAGAATGACAATTTAATAATATATGATGAATAATATTACTGATTTTACTGAAAATATTTCAAGGAAAGAATCTAAAGTAATTGAATAAGAAGATGATTAACCATTCAAAAAAGCAGAATTTATTTAAAGTACTCCTATTTATGTTAGAAATACTCCAACAAAAAAAACAACTATTATTTAGAATATTGGAAGTTAAAATTATATTCGAAATAAATTTCCAGCTGGAACTCCATTAAGAACTAATAATCAACTAAAATTTCATAAAGAAACATCTCATTAAAATTCAACTAATTAATCTTAACCAATCTTATCTTAAACTAATGTATAAACAACATTATCATTTAAAATACTTGATCATATTTTCGATTCTATGAAGTTTACTTATATTAACATTGATAAAATGTAAAATTATATTAATTATCTACCTCATAATAATTTAAGACGGATTTTGATATAAAGGGATGGCTTAAATTAGTAAAATAAAGATAATGCAAAAGGCTAGATTAATGTAGATAAATCTTTTGGATTTACTGCAAAATTAAGAAGTTAAAAATAGAAAAACAATGCTTCAAAATAAAGTTAAATTAATATAAAACTTTGAATTTAATAATATATATTTTAAATGACTGAAAGAGACAAATTTCCCAGCTAACAAAAGCTTCCAATCATTAATTTTACATAAGCAAATCGATTTCAAACAGAAGGAGTTAATGTTAATGTATTATCTTTTAAAAGATATAGATTACAGTATAATCAGGTGATGCTTAATTTGTTAGTTTTAGATCTTTAAATGAATTGAATCCAAAGTTTGGTTTTAATACAAACTCAATTGATTCATCTTCATAATAATTAAACTAAACAATTTAAAATGATCTAACTAAAAATAAGAAAATGATCTTAATGTTAAGAAAGACTCTTTATAAATAAGACAATGAATACTAAGGATATTAGGAAAATATTATAGTAATAATTTGAATAAAATTAGAAATAAATAAATACTGTAACTAGAATTCAAAAGTAAGTTAAAAAAGTTCCTCATCGTATTGATCCTTTTAATAATTTTAATGATAAATCTCCTAATACTATCCAATAAATTGCAAAAAAAAAGGTTTCTTATCCTATGTACTTTAATGGAGCATTTTTTTCTAAATTATAACATAGTTGGATACCTACAATTCGAGAAAATACAATGGCAGCAGATTTCTAAAATAAAATATATATGTTTGGTGGAATAGGAAGTGAAGTTATGGGTGATTTAATTGAATATGAAATATAAACAAAAAAATTTCGAGAGATTAAATAATATGGTGAGATACCTCTAAATCGTTATGGTCATTGTTTACATAGTATAGGTTATCCAATGATTTTATCTACTTAATTTTCTTATGATAATCAATAATTTACTTAGATTAATGGAAAACAACTAATCATGTATGGAGGTGAAATGTAATATAATGCTGCTTTAAGACTAAGAGAAAATTTGAGTGATACAAGAATTTTTGATTTAGAAACGAAAACATGGTAATTACTAAAGCCAAATTTTGAGAATATTCCTGAAAGTCGAAGATCTTTTGGAAGTTGTATAGTAGGAAAAGGATTAATCATTATGGGTGGTATTAGAAGTAAATTTTCAGTTTTTAATGACATTCATTATTTGAATCTAAGTATTTATATTTTCAATCTTTAGATCTTTGCAAATGGATTCCATTAGATACCAATAAGAATCCTTTTAATAAAGGATTGGCATTCTAGTAATTAGTTTGTGCTTATAATAAGCCTTAATTGATCTTTGAAAGAAAAGATACAAGAGGCAAACCTTATAAAGCATAAGAATATGAAGGAATTTACTGTTTTGGAGGTTGCTACATAGATGATGATAAAAATACATAATTCTACAACAATTTTATGGCACTCTTAAAATTAGATTAACCAAATAATCCTTGGGTTATACCAGAAACTACAGGTAAATCACCTCTCCCAAGAATTTAACATACAGCTTCATATGTATAAGAAATGAATATTATAATTATCTTTGGTGGTCGAGATGACTCTAGGAGCCATCCTTATTTTAATGACTTATTTGCATATAAAATTTGTGAAAAAGAATGGGTTTAATTAGATGTTTATGGCAATATTCCAAGACCAAGGGCTTCTCATTCTGCTGTTGCATACAAAAGTCAAGTTTTATATTTTGGAGGAGTAAGTATGAATGGATATTTGGAATTTTCAGTAAATGTAGCTGAATTTAATCAAAACCAGATTAGACAATTACAAGCAGAAATGAAAACTTATGAACCAACGACAAATGTATAATAGCCTAAATAAGAATTTTAAAGATAGTCAATTTTAAATAAATAGTAGTATTTCTCTTTGCATTAAATTACTCCTATTTAAAAACCTAGAGAATTGACAAAGGCTGAGGAAATGAATTAAAAGATCTAAGAACTTTCATTCACTAATTTTCCTATGCATCTTAAATGAACTTTGTGATTGAAATATTTAATAATAAATTATTTAGATTCAATATTGATTGATTTTTACATAAAAAATGTGCTTCCTTGATCTTAACTTTATAGTTTTTGTGTATTTTCATTAATCTGAACTTTTGGAGTTTAATCTAATTTTTATTATATAAGTTAAAAATCTGTAAGTGTAATTTATCAATACTACATTATCATTCAAATATTATCTATATCATTAAATAATAGAAAGAAATCAATCTTAAAACATATCTATTCACGTAGATTTTCATTTGGTAATTTATGCCCTAGATGTTGTAGAGAATCAACAGAAATTTATGAGAATCATGATTAAATTTGTATAAATAATAATATTCATGAAGAAATGGAATTTCAATTATAAAATCAATTATTTTTAGATTTGAAATTTATTGATAAATTCTGAAAATTAATTGTTTCTCTAATTTTAGTAATTACTATTAATAGTGAAATAATTTCATATAAATTTCCTTTAATTTGATTGTTAAGTAATAATAACTTAAAAAAATGAAATACTTAATAGTAGCTACTCTTATCATACTAATTACAGCTGAGAAAATCAAGTGTCCACTTGATATTGATACCTCAGTATCTTGTACCAAAGAAAATTAACCTGTATGTGCTTTTTCATTAGAAGGATCGGTAAGATTTAATCTTATATTTAGTAATTGGGAACTTTTGAGAATCCTTGTTTTGCTTGTAGGGCAGAAAAAGCTAATTATTATGAACTCGATGGTTGTATCATGACTACAGCACCTGTAGATCCAATCAATTCAGATTCAGGAAACACTTCATCTACTACATCAAATACTAATACATTATACAAGTGTGACATTCCAAAATCTGATAGTCCCATATGTCCAGCTGTGTAAGATATATAATAATATATTTAGTTTTAAACCAACTTGTGGATTGTTCAATTCTAGTATTCAATGTTTTAAAGCTCCCTGTGGAAGATCATTTGGAAATGAATGTGAAGCCTGTTCTGACAAAAATGTTGAATCATATTTTTATGGAGATTGTGAAGAAATTCCTAAAGAGTATCTTTTTTTATTTATAATTTTAGTGATCCATAAAATCCCCCTGATGATAGTATGACCTATTGCACAGAACCAAGGCCTGATATTTGTACTGATGAATATACAGACACTTGTGCTTTCATATCAACCCCATGCTTTTCAGATTCTTGTATGATATCTGCTGGAAATTATTGTGACGCTTGTTCTAGAAAAGATGTAGTTGGATATATTAAGCAATCTTGTGATAAATACAAGTAAATATTTGTTTTAATTTATTAGATAAGTTTATACATAAGATCAAAGCAATCTTGATGATAAGGAACCTAGCCCTTAGAAAGAAGAAGAAGATTTAGATGAATAACATCAAGCCATAGAACTATAATGTAGTACATAGAAACCAAATTCATGTGATAATGTTGTGTAAGAAGTTTGTGCAACATTTAAATGCAATGATACCACTTGTCAAAAAGAATATTAAAATGAATGCTAAGCTTGCTTAGATTCAACAACTATTTCATATAGTTAGGGTAAATGCTAAACTCTATCTGGAACTCTCCTAAGTTTAGCCTTTTTATTACAACTAATCATATGAAATAAATGAAAATATATTATCATACATATATAATGAAAATAACTTTATTCATACTAAAATGAAATTTATATAGATATATACAATATATAGATTTGATATGAATAATATTTAAATAATAATTCAGAAATCAAGACATCTCAACATAGTTATTTATTCATGATATTTTAAAACTTATCAAGATCTTCTACTTCTTGAAAAATTCCAAATGTTGAGATCAGTTTCAAAGTTTTTTTTATTACATTAATAGCAAACCAAGAAAATGGCAATTGGAATTGGTATTAGTGATATTAAATTCAATAAAGAATAAATTAAAACCTATAAAAAATAGGATTATACTGTTAATGTTGTTATTGGTACAAAATAGTTAGTACATTCTATTGTATTGGAGAATATCATAATTATTAAACCATTGTAACTAAATTACACTCCATATTATATTAAACCACTTACGTAAAGAAATTAGAGAATTTAATTTACTTCTTAATATCTTGATTTAAGTTAGTCTTGTCTCTAACTAATCATTTATATTATCAAACTTTTAAATAGTGAGTGTAATTTTACTAAGTATTCCTTATATTGAATTAATGAAGGTACTAAAATCCAATTACAAATGCTACGATTGATAACATCAATCCAATGAAAGTAATAAACAGGTTCGAAATCACTTTGCACTGATAACTTTTTGTTTTTCCACAATAATATACACAATTTATTCATTCTGATTTTTGCTTTGATATAACCAAAAGAAGCCTATCAAACATAATCCCAAACGACCTATATTAAATAATTGCTCATATTTTTCTTTGTCTACAATAATACTTATTAATATTATGCATATTAATAATTCTAAAACTAATCCAAGACTTTTTAAACTTATTAACCAAATGATTGATTCTACATTTTTAGAGACTAGTACTTGCAAACATATAGTATAATACTTAAAGTGCCATTTGAATAATGACTATTATACATAGTGTTTAATAAATTAATAATAAAAATTCCATTATTCCTTTGAAACATGATTTTAGCTTTCATTATAAAATAATACAAGAACCCACTACTTATAATTAATCCAATCAGATTTTTTGAGCATTAATAATTTGTTTAACATTTATATTATGCTCCCATTGAATTTCATTATATTTTTATATATATTATATATTTAAGTTTGAGTATTGGAGCAATTCTATACTGATTATAACAATTTCTAAATTTAGACTTCTAAGTATAATAATCTGTCAAAATAGCTTAAATCCGAATGAAAAGTGAATTGAAAATATGAAAGATGACCAAATTAAAATACGCAATATGATTCTTATAAAAGATTTGATTAATTCAGATTTACAAATATTTGAGGTAATTTAATTATTGCTTGTAATGAAGTCTGGTGAAATAATTCATAATATGAATGATGATATGTCTTTTTCATCTGAGGATGATGAATAAACTTCTATGATAATAGAGAATGATCCAACGGGTCGCTTTAGTAAAGTATTAAATATAAAATAATTTTATTAGTATAATGAAGAAATTGGAAAAGGAGCTTATAAGAGTGTTTATAGAGGATATGATAATGAAAGTGGATGTGAAGTAGCATGGAATGTATTTTAATTGATGAATGTTTCTGAAAGTATTTTATAATCCATATAATTTTTAGACGAAATAAGAAGAGCTAGATAAGAGATTGCAATATTGAAAATATTGAAACACAAAAATATCATTAGTTTTATTCATTCATGGTAGAGTAAATCGAAGAAAGAAATTGTTTTTATTACCGAAATTGTTAATGGAGGTTCTTTGAAAAAGTAAGTTATAAAACATAATAAGGTAGTTATTTAAGGAGAATAACAAGACCTAAACTTAAAGTCATTAGATATTGGTGTAAATAGATTTTAGAAGGATTAGAATATATGCATTAATAAAATATTATCCATAGAGATTTGAAATGTGAAAATATATTGATTGACACTAACAACAATGAATTAAAAATAGGGGATCTTGGTTTATCGATTTAGTAATCATTAAAAATTAATTAAGAGAATGTAATCCAATAATACATGTTCAGTATTGGGAACTCCAGAATTTATGGCTCCTGAAATTTATCATGGAAATTATGACACAAAAGTTGATATCTATGCTTTTGGAATGTGTATTCTGGAAATAGTGACTGGGATGAAACCTTTTTGTGAGTGTAAAGGAGGAACTGGTTAAGTCATCAAAAAAGTTATGGAATCTCAAAAGCCTTAGAGTTTAGAGAGTATTTTGAATGATAAGATTAAATCTATCATATTAGAGTAAGTATATTATATTTAAATTAGATGTCTCAAACCTGCAAATGAGAGACCTACTGCAACCTAATTATTGCATCAATATTTTTAATCCACCAATAATGATGAAGACAATTCTCCTGTTTAATTAAATGAGTCTCTTTTGAATTAGATCTCACATGATAGTAAAAGTATTTATTTTTCTTTATTTTCTAGATTCTTCCTTTTTCAAAAATAATTTATCTAAAAATATAAGCGAACTTAAAGGAAATACTAACAATCACATTAATAATAATGTTATAAACTAAAATAATAAACTCATCCTTTTATAGGAATTCCATCCTTATTCTATGAAATAATCTGAAGTAGGGCATTGTGAATAATAAAATAAGTTAAGCATTGATACTGCTGATGATTTCTCAATTGAATAATAATTTGGCAAACAATATAAAGAATACTATGTAAGAATCTTATTTTATATTCTAGATTACTTAAAATGATGAAACTCTATTAGATTTAGAATAAAGACAAGAGAGAGAATTATAATTATTACTTGCTATGCATAAACAATAAAAAGCTGATCTCTCTAATAAACTTCAATAAACCAATAGATTAATCATACCTTATGGATCAGGGTTTTTATCACCAAAATCATTCTAAAATTTATTTGAATTTAACAATGATTAACAACATCAATTATAGGGAAACTAATAGTAATCTCAAATATTGAAAGTCTTTCCTATTAGTGATAGCACCAATTCAGAAGAAAATGGAAGAAAATTAAATAACAAAGAAGATGATTTGACTATAATTTAATTAGTAAGATTAAATATTATCTTTTTAGAAACAACAATGTAAATTTTCTACAGAAGTTGTTATGTAATCTAAACTTTAAAATGTTAGAACTCCTATTTAAAGTTGAATATAAACATCACTTTAATGTTAATATTTTGACTATTTATTTATAAATCAAATTTTTTCAAAAACAAAAAATAAATAATTCAATTTTTTAATGGAAATTGTCCAATTTTTATATATTCTAATTTAAATAAAAATTGGTGTTTTAAATTAAATGAAATAATATAAATCATAGATCTAGTTTATCACTTGTTTGTGATTAATACATAGTCTATGGTGGTTATTATTATTATTATTATTATTATTAATAACAGGTCACATGATAATTGTAGCCAGGGAGATATTATGGATTAGAAGTAAAATTGTTGTTTAAATAATTTGGTAAATTCAAATATGATCGAGTTGATGGAATTTAATTAAAATTGATTTGATTATTCATGGCTAAACATTAATAATAATAAGAGTTCAAACTTTAATGTTCAGAGAAACAATCTAAATTATTATTTTACTGATTTTATTACTAACCATTTTCAATATTTGAGTTAAGAGCAATATTATTAGAGAAATTCAGATTACTGACTGCCGGTTGAACACCTAAAAAACTAGGTATATTAATTAAAGGGTTGTTGTTGATCTAATTTTATGATTTTACATAATTGTTGAATTATTCTTAATTTAAAAAATAAATAAACCCTTTTTCTTTGTTAACTAAACAGAAAGATAATTAACTCTAATCATCATTTTAATTATATTCCATAACTTATAATTAAATATAATTAGTATTATTATTTGTATTTTAATTTAAATTAGAAGGAGTAAAGTTCTCAATATTAATATTAATATTATTAAAATTGTTGACATTTTATATTTTATTATTATTTGGATTCTCTTATTCTTGTTATTTGTTTTTTATAATTCTTCTATCAACTTAAACCTTTTTAGATACTTAATCTTAATGTTCTTACTTGATCTCATATGAAGAACCATCTTATTTCATTCTCCATTCTATCTTTTTGATTATGGCTTAAATTTATTTAATTTCTTCTGGACTTAATTCTTCTGCTGATGGATCTGATACATAAGATTCTTAATTATCATTATCACTTTCATTTTAGGATAAAGGTATATTTTTGCCACTTCTTTCCTTTCTCATTAAACAATTAAATCTATTTTTCACATTGTTTTCACTTCGCTATAATTACAACTTTTTAGAAATTAATGCCCACTTTTTTCCATTTTAAACGGCCAATCTCATCAGTTCTAAATCTTCTAATTATTACCAAGGATTTCTTATTTATTAATAAACAATTACCTATTTATTGATGGATTTAAGTGATTATTCCATCTCTCCCGACATTACTTTCCATTTCTGTGAACATTTAGACCGGTTGTTTTATTAAGTTCAGTTGCAATTTGACTCCATTTATTTCCCTTATTTTGAGCTTAAAACTCACTTATTATTAGAACTAAAGCTTCATCTTCGTTTTATCCCCATGGTGCTTATTGAAGAGGTAGTTTCAACATCTATAACCATTTTTGCTTACACTAGAAAGAGTCTCTTCTTAACATCATTTATGATATAATCTTCCAGTCTTCTTCACACTAAACAAATAATAGTTGATAACTTTACAATTTGTTTGAAATCTCTTTTATTGTAGGCCATATACTTTCCAATAATCCATATTAAAATTCTTTTATCATCATCAGACCAGTTCTTTTTTAATTTTGTGTTTCCAGACTAAATGCTGACTTAGTTATTCTTTTGAAAGTTTAAAATCTCAATGTTTTCAGGGAATTATTCTAATCCAAGATTATACAATTCTTTCATGTAGGCAAATCTAACATTTGTGATGTCTTTAACATTATCATAAAACTCCTTAAATTAAACATAGAAATCTTCCATTTTTAATATTTATGGAATTATAAAATTATACAAATTACACTCGTCATTCTTGGCATTTAAGATGTACCAGTTAAACTGACTATCTCTAATTTATGGGACGGACACAATGTCTCTGATTCACATGTAAGATTTATCAATTGTAATAGATAGATGATCCAAAAAATGATGAGTAACTTATTATTATAGCATCACTTTACATCATCGGTTAGTTTTCATTACATACGAAGACATTTAAAGCATTTAGTAGGCATTCCTTGGTAAAAATTAATAACTATTTTTTTATTCTAATATAAAAGCTTTTATCATACAATTCTTTAATAGCTTTTAGTATATATAGTATGCAATAAAAATATGATGAAACCAAAATTTTGATCAACAACATTTCTTTTTGTAGATGAAAATACCAAATAAAGAGAATGTAAAATCAATTTACTTATTTGACCTAATATTTAACCTGATATAAGTTTCAAATCTAAAACTTCAGGGCTTGCTAAGGATTGAAATATTTAAGATTGAAATTGCTGTACTAGAAAAATAGATGAAGTTTTTGAAAAGGGAAGTAAAATTAACATCAATAAAACCTTTAAATAAGGTTGTTTTATTTGCAAGATAATACCTACAGCTTTACTGTAAGTTTAATTAGATCAATATTTCTAATAATCTTTTATTTTTGAGGATTATGTATATATTCAAAATAATACAGAATAATTTGAGTATTCTAAATAACCTGAAGAATAAATAAAAATTAATTATCCTGAATATGAATCAATTAGAGCAGTACCACATAAAATAACTTAATTTTTGTTGGCCGCCACTCCTACAATGTTAGAATTTTAAGTTATCAAATGGGAAAAAAAATATCAAATTAAATCAATATATAAAAATGTAGAAGATTTAAGACAAGATTTATTGATTATGCAAATTTTTAATTTAATGGATGAATTACCTAAAGGAGATAATCAGAGATATGAACTATTACAGAAGATAAAATGTATCCTTAACTTTTGGAAGACATTAACTTTGAAAATACTGTAATAATTTTCATATTTTAAGATTAAAAAATCCTGAAAATCTTCTAAAGTCATCCAAGATTATATTGAATAAGTTGTTAAAATAGCACCATATGGGATTAATCCAAACTTTAAGACTAATTCCATCAATTCAAGTGGCGGATGTTATGTCTTAACTTAATTCCTAGGGATTGGATACAGACATCGAGATATTCTAAATTGAACATTAATATATTGTTATTAAAGTTGATGCTGGGAATTCAAAATTAGAATTAAGAAGCAATAGAATAAATGTATGAAAAAATTAGATTTGATGAAAACCTTTCAGGTTTATTAGAAGAGTCCATCAACTCATTATTTTACTAAAATGACTTTAAAATCTTATAATTTTTCTTTAAATAATTCTATTTTTCATTTAAGTAGGATTAAATTTAAATATAAGCCATTTTGTTAATATATTTTACTTGTTTATTATAACGATCATTCAATCTACAAATCACTAAATTTATAGATCATTTTTTGTAATTTTTATTATTTACGTTCCTTTCTTGATTTGGATTTCTTGAAATTCTTTTATTTTTCACTTTTTTCATGAAGTCTTGTATAATTAGTTTTCTTGTTAATATTTTGTTTAGATTTCATAATTTTTGCCTTTAATGAATCTTATTCAAAGATTTGATTATTTAAAAATTGATTTATTTTTCCTTTATAAAATGTGGTTTTCTCCTAAATTTCTTACAGAATTTCTTGTTGTCTTTGTTGTTGCATTCAATAATAAAATTTATCATGGATAAGAAAATTTATTTTTAATGAATATATATATAAAGTAATGGAAAATCAATGAAATATTTGGCTTCTCACAAATAAATTGGATTTAAATTATGTTTTTCAAGTTAAGCATTTTATTTTTCAATGATTTTTTTTAATTTAGATATTTCTTCTTTAAGTTCTTATTCCTTTTATTCCCATTTTTTAGAAGCTCCTTAATAGTTATTCATCATCAATTTAGTTCTCTCAACAACTTTTTATAATTACTATTATAGTTTTTAATTTGTTCTGTTCTCTTAGAATGGATTGAGAGTATTAGATTGTTATAATATTTTAAGGCTGCTGTTAGAATTGCCTTTTACATTTTTCATACCTTAATTAGGACTAGCACTGCTTGCCAAACTAATAGTTGTCGATTAACTAGATTATTTTTGTTTATTAGGTTTTATCGACACTTCCATATAAGTATTTTCAGTTTTGCATCTACTATTAAATATGCTCTATCTCTTTTCATTGCTACGTGAACTGTTATTAAAAAATTCATGAAAACTATTTAAATTTGAATAGTTTAATATTGTGGGTTAACTATTTTAAATTCTATGTTTGGATAGTTTAACTTTTGGGGTTCTTATTTATACAGTTATCATAATATGAATAATTAATATTATCTTATAACTAATTGTTTATTTATGATTGTAGAATGTAAATTTTATTAGTAAATAAATAACAAATAAGTATATAGTTAATACATTTAGGATGAAGAGATGGAAATTTTAATGGTTTAGTGAAAATATTTTTTTAGTAAGAAGTATTTTTTTAGTATAGTTTTAATAATAATAAAAATAAGTTTTGTTATTGGATACATAAAAGACTTAAAATTTGCATGAATTTCTGTTTCATAAATTATATGATTATATTACTAAAGAATTATTTTAATACTATTTTAATATTTAGGAGATTAAATAAAAGTTGAATATAAATTATGACTAAAATTATTGTATAATCAAAACTTTATTTTTATTTTATTCAAGATTAATCTTAAATTCCTATTTAACTTGAATAAGTAATAATCCTTATCTGCGTTTATTTACTTATATTGCTAATATTCTAATATAAATGTATTTTTTTAATAATATATATGATTGATCAACAAAATACTAAAATATAAAAAGATCACATCTTGGTTGGGAGTTGTGAAATGGAAGATTTAAGAAGTAACATAATAAACGATTACCCATTAGTCTATCCGTAAGAATTAGTTAAGAGGGAGTTTTTTGCATTTATTGAGAAAACATCTTTTATTAAGGAAAACTTTGAGTTGTTATAGAAAGTAGGTCAAAATTTAAGATTGAATTATAATAATTGGCCAACAGTTGATTAAGCTATATTACTTTTTTAAACGAATATGTATCAGTTTAGTTGAATTTTCAAGTCAAAATGCTAAAAGAAAATCAATAAAGTGGAGCGATTACGAGAAAAATCTCTTTTATTGGATTGTTATGCGCTATTATATCTATAAAGGAATTAAGGATAATAATTAATTAGTATAGAATATAATAAAGTTGTTAAAAGGCTACAAATGAATGGAGAGAAATATCAAAACTAATTTTAGGAAGAAATGCTCATTAATGCCGAATGAAATGGGAGCAAAAATATAAAATACCTTTATCTGAAGCACCTTGGACTGAATAAGAAGACAATTTACTTTACCAAGTGCATGAGTAAAAGCATTTCTAAGTATTAGAGAATTTAAAAAAACTGGAAAGGAAAATAAGTGGTAGTAAATTTCAAGAGAAATATATAAAAGATCTAAGAATAAAATATTCAGATAACCAAAATAATGTAGAGAACGATGGATTAATCGTTTAGATCCAAAGATTTCTAAGTATTATAATGATAATAAGTAGTGATCCTTGGGATAAGTAATAAGAAATTGATTTACTGAAAACGACATTAATGAGAGGTAAAAAATGGTCAGAGCTTTCGACTCTTTATGGCAGGGTTAGAACCGAGAATTCTTTAAAAAATAAATACAATTCACTTCTAAAGAAAGAAAAATTGAAATATCAATTTGAAACGATAAATCCTCATTTATTTGAGAAAGTGTAAAAGTTGCGAAAGGACTATGCTAAAAGTTATGGTAACATCACTCCAATTGAAGAAATCGATAACTATGAATGGCAGTTCATAGTTTTAGCAATTTAAGGCTTATATATTGAAAAGTGCATATAGGAAGGGAAAATTGAAGAAGCTTAAAAAATAAATAATGATGATTTTTTTAATCTATTTTAAGAAGATCCTTCAATTAAATAACCCAAAAGTATACTATATAAAAAAGAATTAACTACTAAGAAGGTA
This sequence comes from Paramecium biaurelia, assembly GCA_000733385.1. Taxonomy (NCBI): domain Eukaryota; phylum Ciliophora; class Oligohymenophorea; order Peniculida; family Parameciidae; genus Paramecium; species Paramecium biaurelia. Next base: position 45,468 of record JPFL01000092.1, read on the forward strand.
GATTCAAATATAAATCTTCATAATGAAAACTGTGGAGTAGTAATTTTTAATCATAAAACTAAAAAATTATATCTAACTCCTTATAATGTGATAGACTTTTAAAATATAGTTTTAAATCAAATTAAAAAGAAAGTTAAAGTAGAAGATAATGCTACTACTTCATCTACCTAATCAGATCCAAATTAGAATTATCCAAGAACATCAATAGGAGCTTAATCAATATAATAATTTGTATACCTTACAAATCAACCTAACTATTATGTTCCTTTGAGTTAAAGTATTTTCAATAGCTATTGGTTACCACCAGTATTTCCATAATAAATTGTATCTTCTTAAATTTAAAATAATTACATTAGTCATTAACAACAATTTTAAGAAGATAAACAACATCAAAACGTTAACGTAAAAAAATAAGAAGATTTAAATGATATTTTTTAGTAAATTGGAGTAGATATTAAAATAGTCAATTCTGATGATGAAAGATGATATAAATTTAATGTAATATATTTTTTTAACTATTTAATTAAATAAATTATTTTTTTTAAAGTAAATTAAGTAATTATTTATAATTTAATAATATAAACTGCTTATAAATTACTTCTAAGAATATTATTAGTACATAGAAGAAACGAAACAATCAATGAATAATGTAAGAGATACAATATACGCAATTGAATTGAATAAATTTAATATTATTCATAATATTATGGGTTCAAATAACTTGATATCTTTTGTAGTTTTAAATATTTAATTATTTAGTGGAATCAATAACAGAAATATATAAAAAATATTATTATAATAAAAGATTTTTGAAAATTTATAAATATATAAAAATTTAATAAACTAAATTTAAGTTCATGCTGATTTTCTCTTCAAATCATTATCTGTTTGAGTTTTCAGTTAATTTAAAATATAATTTTTTTAATCTTATTGATTCATTTAATTTTCACTCTCAAATGTATTCATTCTTTTACTTTTTTACTTTTATGCGCATTAATATTCCAATTAATTATTTCTTGTACCACCAGTGCTTTCTTAAAAATTGGCTTCACTACTATTATAATAAAATTATTTTAATATAATCTCTTTAGGAAAATTTTCAGAGATGTTTTACTAAAGAGGTTTAATAAATGTTAAGAATTAGGCCTCACCTTGGCCAAATTCTTATTCATCGAAATTAAACGAATAATGATCTGGTTTAAAAGGGGGTTCAATCTTTTTTTATAAAATGTCTTTATATAGATTTTTATCACCCCATTAGATCATCCATGGATGTTTTAATAAAGTATCAATAGAATCAATTCTATTTTTTGGGTTTTTAGCTAATAAATTGTTCAATAAATCCTTTATTTAAGTGGACATTTGTAATTATGGAGGAAAATTTAATTTTTAATTGAGTATTCTTGTGTATATTTCATCTGTATTTCTTGAATAATAAGGAGGTAAACCAGTAACAAGTTCATAAAGTAATGCTCCTAAACAATATAAATCTAATTAAAATGTATGTCCAGATTTTAATAGCATTTCAGGTGCCATGTATTCTGGTGATCCACAAAATGAATAACCGATATCCTATTCTGTCATATTAGGTTTCGATAATCCAAAATCAGCTATTCTAACATGACCATCAAAATCTATCAAAATATTTTCTGGTTTGATATCTCTATAAATAATGTTATTTTCATGTAGGTTTTTCATACCTAAACATATTTCTGAAAAGTAAAAAAATGCTTCTTCCTCTTTCATCCTTTTAACCTTAATGTATATTTAATGAAAATACTTTTCTCAAAAGATAAAACAATTCTCCTCCTGAACAGTATTCTAAGACAAAAACTAAATATTTTCTAGATTCAAAAGCATATTGCATTTTAACAATATAAGGATGATTAAGAATAGACATAATATCTCTCTCATTTTAGATAATACTTTATTTATTTTATTAGATAATGGGACTCTTTTCTATCAATTTCATTGCATAATATTATCCTGATTTTCTTTCTCTTACCATATAAACTTTAGAGAATCCTCCCATTCCTATGCATCTTATAAATTCAAAATCTTTTAAACTGACTCTAGGAGTCTTGATTTCATTTTCTAAAGCAAAGACAGGTTCAATTATTAATGGTTAGAGTTGCATTTAATTTAGAAGAGATAGGGGTCTCTCTACTTTAGATAAGATATAATCAACAGGTATTGAAATATTACAAGTTTTAATACCAATAACTGTAGGTAATGTTGTTCCAAAATTTTTAGATATAATTTGTTTTACTAAATCAACCAAAAATTATATTGAATTTTATTAGGCATCAATAGTTATTTTCTCTTTAAGAGATTTACATAATAATATAAGGTTTATTGTATCTTATAATTACTTTCTATTAAATAAATCAATACCTTACCTAGTTGTAATTGGTTTATTTGGAGTAAATTCAATAATTGGTTAGGAAGCTGAATGAATTTACAATTTTTAACTTTCTAATTGTTTTGTACTACTTGATTTATATGAGTTTTCTTGAAGAAACAGTTAGGATTAATGTTTTACACTTGAAACACCAAGAGATTTTTGAAAATTAATTCTTTATAACAATTCTTCTTATTATCTTGACTTCATTTCTTATATTGCTAAGTCAGCTTTCTGTTTTAATGAGAGTTCTGTTTTATTTATGGCAGATTAAGGTTGGGTCAAGATAATTTCAGATGATTTTGGCAAAGCAGAAGAGATGAGAGATAATTATTTGTAATCGTCTTATGTTTTATCAATTTTTGTGATTGATGATTATGAGGTTTAATGAGAATGAGGTTAAGTTTTTATATGATTTCCTCCTTATCTCATGATAGTTTTTTAGGGTACTTGCTTTTTCTCTTGACTAACAAATTTTGGAGACATGAAACCTTTTGATTTGAGTAAATCTGATTATTATATTTTTCTTTAGGTTTACCTCAGATTATTAAATAAATAGATACTACTATTATTAAGTTATTCTCAAATTACTTTAAGAACCATTCTATTTTAGTAATGGACTTTATTAATGAATTATTTATTTGTTAGCCTAAAAATGAATTAATTATGTTACTTTGAAATCCATTTATAATGTTGGTGAATTTGAGAATCTTGCTTAAATTTATTCTCTATTTGAAAGATAACTCATTAAAGCTAAGGGTGAGAATTCTGAAGATTAAGTTTTATGATGTTATCTTTTCGGTGGCATACAAATTAATTTTATAAATAAAAATCAAATGATAAAATTTGTTTTGTTTAGAAGAAGATTGTAAATGAAACTAAATTTAAAATTATCAAAAAATACTATTACAATTCTAATTATTCAATATTCTATAAACAATAATAAACTTTATTTTTTTAATTTTCATTATTTAATTTATACATGACTTTAATTATCTATTAGGTGCATCAATTCTTTAATTTCAGTTTAAAATTCTTTACTAACACTTTTTTAGTATTTTTTACCATTACTCTAATTATTAATTTTAGGTTTGAATGTACAATCAACCATTTCTTTTTATTTTTATTTCTTTAATTGATTATCCATCTTATTTTTAAGTTTTTATTTCCATTCTTCATTTCTTTCTGCAATTGCAATTGATCTGGCAGTCTAAGCTCTATTTGTATTTTAAGCAATCTCTTATTCCTTTTATTCTTATTCTTTAGTTTGTAGCTTTGAGTAACAACTTTATCTTTCTTTTTATTGCACATATTAAGAGTTACTTTTAGGTTTAATTTGAGGTGATGAATTATTTATTATTTTTTTTCTTTAAGAATTTTAGGGTTGCTTTTTAGTAGGAGAAATGCTTTAAGTATATTATTTTGAAGATTTTCGAGACTATTAACCTGAATTAGATTTTTTGATTGGAGTTTACATATTTATAGGCCTGGTACTAATTTACTATTCAGAAACATGTTAATTTTAGGACTATAATAGTTGTTCAATACATTTAGGTTTAATAATATCTGGACTCAAACTTTTTCTATCTGTTTATTTTCTAAAAGAATCACTGTTTCTTAGGTATTCATCATAAAATTTGATTTTCTATTAAACACTCTTTTGGATATCTCTAATGATACAAGATGATTATTTGGCTGTAATTTTAGCATTAAATAATGATTCACTCAATTAAATAGTCTCCTTGTCAACTTTTGTGTGTGAGACAACTTTCATAGCATAATCTTGTTCATGAATTCTTCTTTTCTATTTCTAAGGAAAAGAGAATGTTTCATGATTATCATTCATTTGTAATTTAGATTGTTTTACTAGATAAAAAATAAAATTAATTTTTATTATGGTTTATTATTTAAAATCATTTAGACAGATTACATTAAGAATATATTAATAAAATTAGATAATAGATTGATATAAAAAAAATGGAACTCAAATTTTAATTTCTTTTCTTCTTTCTGGTTCACATTCTTCCTCTAATAATGATGCCAACAATTAATACAAAATAGAACTTAAATATGAATTTTAAAAACCCTATTTGATAATATATATTAATTTATACTTCATAAGTTAAATTAGGTTTAATGAATCTACATAAGTTTAAATATCCACTGTATTCTTATTCTCCTAGAAATACTCCTAAAGATCTTTTGTATCTATTTATTAATCTACCTTAGTAATATAAAAATATTCCTAAATTGTTTTAAGGTAATCTACAAATTCCATAAGCTTCTGTACATTCATTCAATTTATTAAAAAGTTTGCCATTTGCCAACATAACTTTATATTTATTTTCCATCTTATTTTTAATGGATGAAGAAGCTTATGCTTAATCATTAACAAAAATCTTATAAGGAAGTGAATCTAAAGAATAGTATTTGATATATTCCTTTAATGAATAATCAGGATATTTAATGGCATCATCTTTTTTAAGATCAAAGGCTGAATATGTATTTGAGATGATATCATCATTATAAAGATTTAATTCAAATACTTTCTAATGAGAATGTATTTTTGCAAGATCAAAAATAAAAATCTTGGTATAATTATAATTACAATTTAGGATAAAATCTTCTTCAATTAATAGATGAGTGATAGCATTCAATAAAACATATTTACTTTCAGGTGAGTCTACTTTTCTCTCCTTCTCACTACTAATTGTAAGAGTGTAATTATAGAATGTTAAGGATTCATCACTAGGATTTATTATATTATTCATTGAAATGAAACCAACATAATAATTATTCTATGATTTATGACAAATTAAAACACTATCACCTAATCTAAGAGATGCAATTTTAAAATTCAATGCATATTATTTTTTGTTGAATTATTACTATTCTTCTTAAATTAAACTTTCTCCTCCATTTCTAGTTATTTATTCATAATCTTATTTATTTAAACATATTTTCTTCTTTGGAATATCAAAATTAAATAAATAATCACTTAAATCTTCTAAATCTTTTGTTTCTTTTTCAAATAAAATTATTATTGGTATTTTCTCTTGTAAATCATCAGTTTAATATTAAGATTTCTTTCTTCTTAAACGTTAGGCATATTCAATTTTCAACTCAGAAGCTTCTGATAATTTAGCATTATCTAAAAATAATCCAAAACAAGACATAGGTGATTAAACTAGTTTCGAAATTCTATATTTGAAATCTTATAAATAAATTACTCATCAATGAATGTCAAGGATAGTTTTGGTTAACGAATGGCATTATTTTCTGCTACTTTATTAAAAGATATATCTTCCTCTTATTAATTCCCATAAATCAATTAACAATATTTACAAACATTCTTCATTTCATCTCTTGAAAACTTTTATAAATGATTTTCACTATCTTTCAAATGTAATACCATAATGTCTTCCAAAACTTCACCCATACTTCTCAATCCACCAAATACAATTAATTAATCTTTAAAAACAATACAACTATGTGAAAATCTTGGCTAAAATATAGGTGTCTTGGATTTTGGTACTAATTTACTCCAAGTCTAATACTTTTTAATTAAATAATACTACCCTCATAACAGTTTCAAATATCCAAATATCATTCTTTGGATATATGGGTTTTTCTTCTTCATCCACATTCTAAAAATTATCATCTTAATCCTATTCTATTGCTTCTTCTTCATTATCCTTTTATTAATCATATTAATAACTAATTAATATTTCATAAGATATACCCTTCACCCCCTATTATAAAAAGAAATCGATCTGCATAAGCTACAGCAGAATGAGAAGCACGAGGTGTTGGCTACTAAGATCCATTTGGCTTGATCTTCTCAATTTTAATAACAATATTATTTTCACTATTTTACTTTTTGTCCTCCAATGAATCTTATTAATCAAATCTTTGTTGCAAATCATTCACATTCTCAAAATCCAATTTATACAAATCCTTATAAAATAATAATTGCTTTTATGACATCTAACCTTGACCCCCAAAAATATAAACACTATCTCCAATCTTATTAGCTGTATGACTTTCTAATTTAATCATCTCATCTCCAGTGAAATTTGTGATTTATTAAAATCTGTTTGTTTTTATATCATATAACCAATGTGATTCTGTCATTGTATTCTATACTTAATCCCAACCTCCATATATATAAATCAATCTCTAAGATAAGGCTATCATTGAATGTCCCTCCCTGGCTTACATATCTTTTGGTACTTAAATTTCTGACCACTCTGATGTCTCAATGTCAAAGCTCCAAAAATCACCCATTATGTTATCATTACTAGACCCTCCAAAAAAATAAAGTTTATTTTGAAGACAAACTGAACAATGAGAATCTCTACCAGATGGATGGTTAGCAGATGGACTAGTCAATCTTTCCCATTAAAATGTTAAACAATCCATACGATAGATTTATTCCCATTATTTGGCATTGTCTGATTTACCACAACCGCTGAAAACATACATATATTTATCATTCAAAACAGCAGTATGGCCCCATCTCTTACAAGGATAATTAGGACTTTTTCTTTTATTTACACTGGAGTTTTTAGATATCCATTATGCATTTCTAAAGATTTTTGTCGGTATTGGTGTAATCTCTTATTGAATTTAATTCATATACTATTATAATTTAATTAATATTCATGATCACAAATTAAATTAAATACTCTTTTCCCTTTATCTAAAATACTTCAAAACTATATTTAAGACATGTATTATCACATCAGAATTAATTAATCATAGATTGAATTTAGTCTCTCTTAAGTTTAGTACGAAAAAAAGATTACTTTAAAAATTAATATCACAAGATGTCTATCTTATTAATGGAGCACAAAATTCTAAATGACTGTAAGTTAATAGGATTGTGATATGATAATAATTTAACATTTTTGTTTATTAAAAAATATAAACAGTAAATTGTATTAACAATAAGGGGAACTTGTTGGATTTGATTTATCTTGATTTGGCTTATTAAATTAGTTAATTAAATTGATATAAAAAAAGGTAGATATATATTTTATATGTTAAAATATTTAAATTAATAATATAAAAATTTCTTAATTATTTGATTGAGAGAATAATTACTATTTTTAAAAAAATAATTATATATTAATATATCCATTCTCCAAAATATTCAATATAATATATTCAATTTTAATCAAATAATTTTATTTTATGTATTCTTTCGTTTTACTTTTTGTGTAAATTCAAATATCAATCTTGGATCCCAAGTGTCTTTTTTCTATATTGATTTTGATATTACTGCTAAATTCTTATTTTCTGGACTATTGTATTGAGTACTTTAAAATGATTGATTAAGTCTTATTTATTATTAATAGGGCAATTATTATTGTTATTAAATTTACTCATTTTTTATTTTATTATGTACAACTTTGATTGATAATCCATTATGAATAGGAGGAACAAAATTAGTTTTCTAAAATTGGTAATTCTATTTTTTTTATGAAGGTATTAAAATTTAATTTTAACTCTATTCCATTTCTTAATTATTATTAGATTATTGTGTTTTCAATTTAAATTTGTTTGTAGGAGTAATATCAACCGAAAGATCTTTTATTTATGATTAAGTTATATTCAATTATTAATGGAAACTTGAACTCTTCATTTGTCTTTTTTCTATCTTACTTTTGGGCATAGAAAAATAGCGTATATTCTCATAATTAGGATTATTAAATGAAGTTACTTAAGGGTATTATAATTTTTTTATGAAACTTATTTCCTTTTTAATAGATACTTTTTTTTCAAATCTCTTCTTTTGTTTTATCTATTTTTATACAAGCATACCACTTTCAGGATCTGAATCACTAAAATCTTCAGTACTATAAAGATCTTAATTATGATATTATTGTCTATTCCTTTCTAATTCTTATGCAACTTGTTATTTTAAATTAATATTTGTATAATACAGTACTAGACTTTTATATAAATCTTAACCAATTTAAAGGAGATCTTATTAAGTGAATTACTTGATTTAATAAAATTCATTATATCCAAAAAAACTAGTTTCTAAAGTAAATATATCATGAATTTCATTTGGAAAATGTTTTTTAACTAACTTATAGACGAATGCTCTAGCAGTTTTCATCTTGCATGGTTCAAGAGAGAATGTGCAAGAATTAAAATCAAAGAATTTACTTGTTGTTTTAAATATATATGGTAATATCCTACATTATACTGCATCTTAATCTCCTCTACAAGAATACATAAATGAGTTTAATCTAAATAAAATTATTATTATTAATATACTTTTTGGAATGACCATGTAAATCTATAAAGCAAACTATGTTTTTTGTTTGAATAATATTTTTCAATAGATTTTTGGTTTCAATAATTTAAAAATGTTATTATGGATTTGGTTTATGCCATTATCTATTTAAGTCTTTACCACTTAAATCACATCTAAAATTTCCACAATCTACTCCATCTGGATTAAAGAGTGGAATGATAATAAAGTGATACATTTTAGTTAGTACAATATCTTTTTCAAGACTACTCATAAAACCTTAACAAACAAAAGATGATACAGTTTCTCCAGGATGTTAACGAGCAATGATAACAATAACATCATTATTTGGTGAACCATATCTGAGAATAGGTACTTTCAAACCTGAGAGTGATGTAGTAAGGATTTCATAATCATTTTTAAGGAAAGTAAATAAATCTGTATTTGTGTAAGGATAATTAAGAGATAATTTGAACTTTTTATGTTTGGATGGTATAATGATTGTTAGTTAATATAATTTACACATTTGAGTGGGATACTAAAATTAAAATTGATTCACAATTTTACTTTTAATTTATAGTATTGTGAAGTTTTCAATTTAACATTAGTTTCCAATATTTCCCATTTAGATCCATCTTTAATCATAATGGATAGACCATGTTTTAATGATTTGTATTCTTTTATCTATATATAAGATTAAGAGTATATACTAAATTGATGATATGAAATGTGAGAACTTGACCTAAAGGGTTATTGACTTCAAAATAGAACCATTGAGAATAACCGATTGAATTTGTATCATCTTATAAAATTAAATTAAATTCATTATCCTTTATCTCATAAGCAGCATAAAGATTGGCTGATTCAAAATTAGAATTAAACATTCCATTATTAATGATTGGTTATTACTTGATGAGTTTATGATCATCTAAAAGTAATCCATTAAAATGGTATTTGAAATTATATGAGGTAGTTTGTTTATGTTTTAAATAGACACATTTGTATTCAATATTATATAAAGGTATTTGAATATTGATGGATGTGTCAATAAAGAGGTCTTTGGGTAGTTTTAATTAATAATTATTTTAATCTGATTCTTCAGAAATAAATCCCTCATCATCGTTCATATTTATTTAATTTTAATTACCCGTTTTTATAAATTATTATTAAATAATGAAAGTGACAATCGCCCTTGTATTGTTAGTCACATTGGCATCAGCCACATCCACTCAAGATTAAATTCTTGCTCTTCTTTAAACAGGTACCAAAGCAAGTGATGCCATTGACACAGTCTTTGGTATATTGAATGATTTAGTTCAATCAAACAAAGATGCTCAATTTGCAGCAGATTAAAAGAATGAAACAGATGAATGGATTGGTGCATAGTAATTATATTTATTAATTGTAGAACAATAGAATAATTTACAAAAATTAAGAGTTTGAATCAAAAATTATTCCAATAATCAATTGAAAACAGAGCTTCATTTGAATAAGATCTTCATGACACTAAAAATTATCTTGCTTGGAATGAATAAAGATAAGATGAAATTAATAGAAAGATCTAAGTTCTTCTTGATGAATAATGTCTTAGCAATCAACTCTTTGTTAGATCAATCAAACAAAATAGAGAGGCTCTTGAAGTTGTAAGATTACTCAAATAAGATGTTGCAGGATATATTGTCAATGGAGATTCCTTTGAATTAGTGTAAGTACAAAGTGTTGCTGAGAAATTAAAGCAATATAGTAATACATTCTAAGAATAAGAATTATAATCATTCCTTTAATTGGCCAATAAGTAAGAAGATGGTTCAGTAAGCAGAGGAGCAACATTAGCAGAAAGAGTTTTGGCTGTCTTGGAATCACTTGAAGTCAATCTTTAAGCATCACTTGATGCTCTTGAAGTAAATGAAATCAATGCATCATGGGAATTAGCTGGTTGGGTTTCATTGAGTGAAGCTGAAGTAGAAAGTCTCAAAGTAGAATATGAAAGAAAATAAGTTTATGCTGATAGATTAGCTACTGTAATATTATATCATTAATATTTCTTTAGTAAATTTAAGCTGCCTTAGCTTAATAAGCCAAATCAAAGATTATTCTTTAAGAATCATAAGATGCTTTAGATCAAGCTTTATCAGACTTAGAAAACAAGAGAGCTGATTATGCTGAAGCCAAGGCTAAAAGAGATGAAGAGAATGCTATCCTTGCAGAAGTTATCATTATGTTCAAGAAATAAGTAGCTTCATGGTCCGGAAGATGAGATTCATCTTTTTATATTCAATATAAATATGAATTCATTTATTCAATGTTTTATACAGCAGGCAGTCAAAATGTCAATATCTGAGACATATGCTTAGAAGATCCCAAATATATTTGAAATCAACACTCTTCTAATGATAACTTTCATATTGTTATTTGTCTGGAAGATAATTACACTCAAAACTAAAACATATACAAATCTACTCAAAATCTTAGGTATTGCTACTTTGAAACTAATTCACTATGTATCATCATTATATAGTCTGATAATGTTTTCATTTTTGATGTAATAAACTTTCATATAATAAGTTCATACGTGGCAGATTAATTGGCTTTTAGGAATCTTAACAAATTCAAAGTGATTCAAATATTCTTTGTTATTATTATCTTCTTTTGGGGAACAGACATAAATCTATTTTCACTTACTTTAGTAACTCTAATAGAAAAAACTACTAAAAAAGTCATTTAATCACATTAAATATAAAAAGAAGATGAGATATCCACTATTTTATCATATGTATTAGCTTTAGGTATAATTCTTACAGTATCTATATATGAAGTATGATTATTTTTATTCATTAGATATTCATTTCAGAAGAAATAGAAGGATTTAATATAATGGAATTTCCTATATTCAATTTGTTAATGATAGGCTTATTCTTATTGGCTCTATAGAAAATAACATACAATATTACAAAGGATTAACATAATAAGTTTATAGGTGTCATAATGTGTCTTTTATTTTTGATTTATGAATTGAAAGATAAAATCTTTGATCCCTTTAATCATTAAGTGATGTGGGTAAGTCTTTCTATTTTAGCTATATTAAACATCTTCGAGAACACTGAAGAAGAATCGAAATTGATATAGAGTAATAATAAAATACTTGGAGATGATGAAATATCATTCTAAGCATTCTTAAATCATTTATAAAATAATTCAGATTCAAAGAAGTTGATGATTTAACTCTCTCTTAATTTTTCATTTATGTTTGTTGAATTAATATATGGTTGGATTAGTAATAGTTTGGGATTGATCACAGATTCACTTCATATGCTTATAGATTCAAGTGCATTGGCAATAGCTTTGTTTGCCAGTTTTATGGCTAAAAGAAAAGCAAATTAAATTTATACATTTGGTTATGAGAGAGTAGAAATATTATCTGGTTATGCAAATGGTGTATTTTTACTTTTTGCTGTTGTTGAGATAATATCAGAATCCTTTGAAAGAGTAATCACTCCCTAAGAAGTTCTTCCTGAAAAAATGTTGATTGTATCATTCTTAGGATTACTAGTTAATGTAATTGGATTATTTTTCTTTCATAATCATGGACATATTCATTCAGAAGAAGTAGATGAATAATTGGAAGAGAAACATCATAATCATTGTTCTCATCATCATGATCATAATCATAATTTATCTGGAGTATATTTACATATTCTAGCTGATGCTTTAGGAAGTGTTGCATGCATAATTTCTGCATTGCTTATATATTACTATTAGTTTCATATGGCTGACCCTATAGCTTCTATTATTATTTCATTACTTATTCTTACCACCACAATTACCTTACTTAAAGATACTAGTAAAATATTATTAATGCATGTACCATATTCAGGAAAGAAGGTTTTAGCTACCATTACTAATGATGTAATTAGAATTATAATATATTATTAGTTTAATCATAGAGGGTTTGAACCTCAAGAGATGAAATTGTGGTAATATAAAGAAAAAAAATTAGTTTTTACTGCAAGATTTCAAATTAAGTAAGAAGATGAACCTTAAATAAAATAAGATATAGATAGTATTGTTTCTAAGCATAAAGAAGTTGTAATTAATGCAATTGATTTTGATTATGTTGACTGAATTAATTTTGTGTTAATTTGCAATTCATATAAATATATTTAAATGGAAGACCAATTTTCTGAAGATTATCACCTTTCTCTTTAGTAAGGTTCAATTTTCTCTATTATTAAGCTTCTGCTAGAGTCTCCGATAGATTTTAAGATAAATTTAAGCCTCATTCGATTTTACTAGATTAAAATCCTGTTCCAAATAAAAATACAGATTCATCTTAAATATAAGTTTGGGAATCAGGTTCTGATACTCCTATTAAAGAATCTATTTAATAGCCATCAATAAATGGTCTTAATATTAGAAATTCTTTAGTTTTGCAAGTAAATCATTTTTTGTTATTAGAATCGAACCATGACTCATATACCTACAGTGAAAAGAATTAAATAAATCATAAGTAGGAACAAACTAATATTATAAGTCAAAGATAGACTTATGAGGATAGGTTATATCTATCCTAAAAATGAAAAAACCAATCTCATTAATTTTCTTAAAGAAACTTATCTGGGAGACTTAAATAAAGATTAAATAAGAAAATAAATTTTTTTTGAACCTATTAAAATTAAACTTCCAACCTTCAGTCCTACCAGCAAATTTATCTTAATTTGGCAAATTTTTAGAATTATTTAAATTATGTTTTTATTATGGTGGGTTCCATTCAAAATTGCATTTACTCCTTAAGGTTCTACTGATATCTAAAATATAGAATAAGCCTTAGTTTACTTTATGATTTTTGATTTAATAATTAAATTAAATGTTGCCATTATTGATCAAGGCTAAATTATGAAGGATAGACTTTTCATCCTTCTCTATTATATAAAATATGAATTATATGAAGATATTATCTATTTGATTACTTTGATTATCATTATAAGAGAATAGCCAATTGATACTTATCTAATAAAAGAAATAATAGTTTTAACTTAATTCTCACTTAATTTCTTTAAATTAAAAAAAAGAATAAAAACTTATGAAGAAACTCTTACTACTTAATCTACACTAATTGAATTAGCTAATTTATCCTAATTAATTATTGTGATTTTCTATATTGCTCATTTTATGGCTTGTGTATGGTATTACGTGGGTATTTAAAGTTTGGATCAATTCAATGAATCATGGATAATTAAATATAAATTAATTGATGCTCCAATATCTTATTGTTATGGATATTCATTTTATTGGGCTACAGCCACTATGGTTACTGTAGGTTATGGAGATGTTACAGGATAAAATATATATGAAGTTCTTTGTTCAATTATATTAATGTTTTTAGCCAGTGGAATATTTGCATTTTCTATTAATTCTATAGGTTAGATATTTAGTAATATTGACAATCAATAATAAGTATATAAGCGAACACTTTTACTAATTAATCATTATATGTAATTTAATGAAGTTTAATTATCATTGTAAAGTAGAATAAGAAATTATATTAAATACTTTTTTGAATAGGAAAATAAGGGAAGTAAAAATGAAATTGATATAGTCTTAAATCAACTATCAAATAATTTGAGATAAGAATTGTTATAAGATGTATAATTAAGAGTTTTGAAATAGGCAGATTTTTTTAGAATGAATTTCTCTCAATCAACAATCAGATTAATTGCAGATCATGTTAAATTTTAACAATGTACACCTAAAGAGTTGATATATAAATAATAAAATAATGATGATAAATCCATTTATATTATTTAAAAGGGAGAAATACAATTAATTGATGATAATTCTGGAAAAATTCTTAAAAGCTTTACTAAAGGGTAAACCTTTGGAGAATTAGAATTTCTATCCTTATAAGCTAGATCTTGTAGTGCATATAGTGTTACATTTACTTAACTCTATAAAATTACAAGATAAGATTTTCTTAATTTAATAAAGGATAATTCAATGGACTTTTAAAAATTTCAATAAATGAAAGATTAAATTTAGTTAAAATATCAAAATGAATAATTTAAATGTTATGCATGTGATGAAAACCACCTTATTTGGGATTGTCACTTTTTATTTTATAAACCTAATATTGAAGTTTTGATTAAAAGATCTTTATTTGACACCGAATAAAAAAGATCAATTTTTAGAAGATCTGATAAAAGATTTTTAAATATCTTACACAAAAGTCTAGAAAATGAAGATTCGATAGAATAAACATAAAAGATTTGTACTGTTCCTTCAGATAATTCATCTGAAGATTCCTCATAAGATAGTAAAGAACCAGAAGTAGAATAATAAAAGATTAAAGATTCAGTTTCAAAGTTAGGATAATAACATTAGTCAAGAAAAAGTTCTGCACATAGTAAATCAGGATAAGTACTTGTTGAAGATTTTAATTTTCACTTAAATAAAAGATAATCAAATCGTAAAAGTGGTAAGTATACAGAAATTGATACTCCATTAACATAGAAACGAAAATCAATATAATCAGTATTTCCATAAGATGCTAAAAATTTATTATCTACTCCTTAATTAACTCCTATCAAAGAGGAAATAAGAAAGGAAAATAAGGATTATTATTAAAATCTTAAAAGTTTTCACTAATTAGATGAAATAATTGATAACAAATATTATGATGATGAAATTGATTCAGTATTTTCATTTTAATATTACCTTCCACATAATAATGTTGAAAATGTTTTGTAAGAATATTAAAGATTTTAAAAGTAATTCAGATAAAAAAAGATTAAAGTTATCAAAAGTAAATATATGTTCAACAAAATTACAAAAACAACTAAACAAAAATAAAATAAACATAAGAAAGATTAAACATCTGCAAATTCTTTAATAATAAGAGAAAATATATGAATTTTATCAATTTTTTAAACCTTAAACTTATAAAAGACTTTCTAAGAATGATTAAAAATCATTATTTCTTTGCACTTTATTGAAAAATTCTTAAGTTATTTCTTTTTTTTCTCTTTTCTTAACATTATCAATAAAGAATGAATCAATAATTTCTAAAACTGTTTTATTGGTACGTACATCTTATACAAATGACATTAGAAATTAATTTTCTAATTCATCCTTTGTTATTTCTTCATCCTCATTCAAATCAAGAAGATCAAAAAATAATATTACTTTCTATTCCAACTAACCAATTTATAAAGTACTACAATTTTTAAGAAATAATTATATTTCTGCTAAATTCTTTTTCTTCCTAAATAAACTATAGGCAATTCTATTCAAAAAGATTTTATCTTCAGTTCTCAAAGTAGAATCCTCTATTAATATTAACTCCTTAATTGGAACAATCTTTTCTACTTAAATTTTAAAATCTCTAAATTCTAACCCAGGTCCTCTTAAATAATATTCTCCAAATTGATTATACAATTCATTTAATTTAGGTTATCCATTTTATAATTAAAGTGGAATATAAAAATATTCAATTTTTTTCCAACATCTTTTTGGTTCTGAAATTTTCATTTATTATTTCAACTGTTTAGATAATTCATTAGTTACAATTCTCTAGTTAGGTTTATCAAAAACCACATTTAATTCAATTTACTCTAATATTTCATTTTTCTTTCTCAATAAATTAACATGATGTTAATTTTATTATGTAATTGTGTGTAATTTTTAATAACATGCAGCACAAAATTGTTCAGTACACTCAATACATTCTAATATAGTTGGACTTTTGCCACATTCTTAACAGATTGATAAAGTTGATGATTTTACCTATAGAAATTAAAGCATTCTTTTGACTATTAAGGCATTATCAATTTGATAATATCTAATTTTCATAATACTTTAAACTATCATATCATATTCTGTTATAATTATTTTGTCTATTTTTTTATATTTTGATATGTTAAAGAATTAAGATTCCAATTTTGTTATTTCTGTATCCAATTATTTAAGCCTGATTTCAGTTGATTATTCTATTTCACTTTATTCCTTTTTTAACTTTTTATTCTCATCCCTAACAACAATGATATAAGAATTACTTTAATTCTTTATAGTGTCTTTCTAAATCTTTCAATTTTATTTAAGTTTTTTATTATTGTTCTACCAGTTCTCTATGATTTATTTTATCAATCTCTTCAATAACCCACTCAGGTCTATCTGGTATTAATTCTCTGACTAATATTTTAATAAGAGATATGGCAATAACACAACTCATAAAATACCATAATTCTAAATCATTTTGAATAACATAATCTACTTGATCTGTAAACATTCTTAAAGTAGCTTATCTATGCTTGAAATAAAGTAAAATAAAATTTGTAAATACCCCAGTCGCACTTAGAAATTCCAATACATTAAGCCATTATCCAATACCAGGAACTCTCTCAGGTTTTACTCTTTTAGTCATGTAAATTAATTTATATAATTTTACTTGAATGTCAATTATATTCATCACGATACCTACAAATGGCCCTATTGGAAAGGCTGCAGAGAATAAAATAAAATAACCATAATCTGTTATGGATTCCATAAAATAATCAAGAGTTCCTTCAAAATCTTCCTTTAGAGAATTTAATTCTATTGCATCAACATCTATTTTAGTTTCAAAAGGCATATATTTCAATTTAGGATTCTTAATTTCTTACTAAATCTTTTCTCCTAATACATCTTCACTCTCTATTTTTAAAACAGGTCGAGCTGCTGAATCTAATAAATCTACTTCTATGTTATCCTGAGATTCTAGTTTATAATTTTTTGCAAATTCATCATAATCCCAAAATTATTCAATTTCATCTAAGAATAAAAGATGCTATTTATTAACTTATCTGACGTCCCTTTAAGTTATTGTTATATCCTTTACTTTGTTAAAGTAATTTCTTATGCTTCTTCTTAATAATAGGACAGGTATTAGAAAATTAACAAAAATATAATATGCTTTTTTTATTAAAACCAGTGGAATTATAAAGTAGAAGATATCTTCAAGATTATATTTATTGGAAGTAACAATAATGTAAATTAAAGGCAAGTAAGAATTAATCAACCTAAAAAATACATTCTTGTAAATTAATGAATTTTAATAACTTAATTCAAATTTATGATTTTCTTGATCTGCATACCATTTAGAAAAGTAAAGAAACAAAATGTTTAAAATTTGTATAGCAATAGCCTATAATGCTCCAAGTAAAAATATAAACCCTTTATAAATTATAAGTTCTTATTTAAGTAAATCAATTCCATAAACAATGGCAAAACTACAAAGTAAAAAGACTGCTATTAAGAAAATGAAAAGAATAAAGTACATTGCCATTTTAGTTATTTATTGATGCTTAGTCAATTTTCTAGTGATGATATGAATTTCTTCATCACCTGAAAATTTATCTTTCAAAGGTCCTTCATAATATGAGGATTCAAATTATAACATTTAATCTATACAACCCCATCTTGTATTTATTTCAGATGTTTTCCTTTTCCATAATTCAATTTAAACTGTAGACCATATTGTAACAAATAGCACCCAATAGGGTATCAGATCAGATTGAAAATCATAAAATATGGCGTATAATTAAAGAGCAAGTCCTGGAATGGCTATTATTAATTATACACAAGATAAATAACTTATCCATGCAAAATAAAATGAAATCTATTCCCCAAAATATAATCTCATAGTTGTTAATGATGTGAAATTTCTTCCTCTTCCTTCACTTAGATAGTCTTTAATCTAACTTAGCGGTTAAGGTATGAAACCAAATGATAACTTCTACCATTATCTTTTTACTATTTAGATTCCTCCAGATGTATGCATAGCATAACATGATTCAACAAGTTTTGATTTTAGTAAAGATTCCAAATTTATAGATTTAATTAGATGATCATAGACAATTTTTTACCTTTAACTTGATCGAAAGGGTTCGAATTTATTTCTTTAATTTGATTTAAATTATTCTAAATCATAAGAATCAATCAATTTAATCTACATTTCCATTTCTTCTGCTAATCTTTCCAATTTCTCTTCAGTCAATCTTAACATAATATAGACTTATGATTTAGATATAAACGATTGCATCATATATATTTCAAATTCAGCCTTTTATAATAAATCCAATTAAAAATTAATTTACTAATCTATGATTCTTTTTTGTTCTTCAATTTCTGATACATTATGTTTTTTAAAAATATCAATCAAATTTGTTTTCACTGAATGATCAAATTTCAATACAATATCAGGTACAAATAATTAACTTGAAAATAAAATTAATTGTTCTAAATAATTAAATGAATTTTTATTTTTTGGTTGTTAAAGAGAAGTGGACAAATTTAATGGTACTATTTAATTTTTGTTTTTCTTTTTATTTACAGTTTTGTGTAAAAAATTCTTTCTTATCTTTTAACCAGAAGATTTTATAGATTCTGGACTCTTTTCAACCTCATTCTCATGAAATTAAGACAAAGTTTGTTATTCTCTTAATGACTTTTATGCCTGAAGTTACCTTTTTGTTTTAAGTTATGATTTATAAAACTATGATTTGGTTACTATATTTTCCATTAAATTATATTGTGCTTCAAAACTAACTATTTATTTCTATCTTTTTTATTTATGCTTATTAAATATATCCCCAATTGATTGATGAACTAAATTTTGATTTTGAGCATATTTTTTTTTTTTAATTAAACCATCATAATAAACTTATGTAGTAGCATCTTTTGTTAATTGTCTTGCTCTAAAAAATTCATTATTTTCAGCTTCAGGATCTGCATATTTATTTAATAAAAATTTAATTATTTTTTAATCACCATTTAATGATGCTAAATGTAAAGCTGTATTTCCATGATTGTCTTTTACATCAATTTATAAAACATTTTTACAAAATAATTCCTTTGTTTTATCATAAAATGGTTTATCATTCTTTAATTCGTTTAATTACATTAACCTTAAAGTTAACTTGCCTAATTCTTCTTTATAATTTAGATCCTACATTAGATACCTCTCAAGTTCATGATAATATCGTTCTTTGAAAACTGATGAATCTCTATTATCTAATATTTATGTTATTCCTGGTAATTCTTATCTACTTATATATTCTAAATAACTAAGATATGTTTTTGAATAATAATTTTGTCTATCTCTTTATTTTTTATTTGGTTTCTTTTTATTTGAATCAGGTCCCCTTATAGAAAGATCTAATATTTCGAATTTTATTATTATTTTTAATGCTTCATAATTATTTTATGAACAACAAGCATGTAAACATGATTAACCTTCTAATGATTTAATTGGAAACATAATATAAATTCGAGGCAAATGTTTTAAAATATGTTGAATGTGGTTATTAATTTAATAAAGGCAACACCAATATAGAATTTTTGTATATAACAAAGGGTTTTACAATTCAGCCTCATATTTGTAACATATTTCTTAAAATAGTATAAATTCACTTTCCTGTTTCCCTTTTAATTCACTATTCCAAAATTACTAGCATTCAGTTAAAAATGCCACAATTTAATCTATTATCGCTTTTAGTACTTTTCCATGCCCATTCTTTCCTGCTAAATCCATTGGATAAAGTCCATTATTATCACACAAAAAGCTATGAGCTTTCTTTTTCAAAAGATATTATACACTTACTTAATCACCATAAAATGCACACCAATGTAATGGAGCCCATCTACTATGAGGATTTATACAATTTACATCTGAACCATTTTCTATCAATATCCTCAAACATTCCTATCTATTATTCTACAATTTAGGATCATTTAAAAAACAACAAATTTATATAGGTGAACATCCAAAGATATCTTTTTATTGAACATATTTTTTAATTTATTCTAAAATTTCAAATCCTTCATAATCATTGAAATCAAAATCAATTTCAATGATTTCTTCATCATCTTCATTTTTTAAAGGAATTTATTTCTTCTATACTTTACTCCTTACTTTCTTTTTATTATCCTTAAGTAATATTTTATAATCTTCAATTAAAATTTCCAATACTTTATTATCTTGTCTTAATGCAGTTTAATGTAAAATATTTCCTATTTGTTAATTATCATAATAAATACTTTTATCTTAATCCTCAACTGTAAAATCACTCTCAAATCTTTAATTTTGATTAGAACCTACATTTTTAATAAAATTCTCTTCAATAATCATGTCTTGTTATTCATCTATTTCATCCTTAGATTATTATTCTGATTTTATTGATGGTGAATTCAAACTGTTATTCGCTACTTTTGGGGAGGCAAATTAAGTCCAACTTGAGAATTATTTTTTAAACATTATAAATAATATATGTAACTATTTATTAAGGAAAAAGAAATCAACAATTTAACTATATTCATTTGCTAATTACTTCCACCTTAATCCTTGAAACTTCATAAAACTTAACCGAGTTGAATTTTCTTCTTGCAGCTTACAATGAATTAAGATCTGCACCCTATAATAGTTAACATAATTCTTTTGCACAAGGTTTTAATGAAGCTTCATTTGAAATTCTATAATTTGGAGATCTAGCTATAAGCATAGATAATACCTTATTTTATTTACTAAAAATATGGCAGCTTACGTTATTAAGGATGGTTTATACACTATAAATTTGTATTCGACCAAAGCAAGTTCTAATATATATTAAGCTAAAGCCTTATTTTTTGGATCTAATTCAGACGAAAACCTTGACAAAAATTAACAGGCGGTTGGATTACAAATGTTGAAATTCAGAGCTTACAATATTTAACCTTCCATTTCCAATACATCACTTTTAACATAAGCATTATCTGTGATGTAAACAATATCTTTTAATGCAGGAGGATATATTTCTTCATATTTACATGCTATGAAGAGTGCAGCTACACCTACTAATTATAAACGCAATCTTGTCACTTATGTCTTTGCTAAATATCTATCTATTAAAGAAATGGTAAGATATAATGTTTCATCTCTTAGCTTAAATTTAGCATGCACATCAATAAGCCAATCTACAAGAATGGCTCTCATTTTAATATTTATATGTGGCTATAACTCAGGAGTCATATATTAATCTATTTAATATTTATTCTAATTAAAATAGTAATTCATTAAATACCTCTTCGATTAATAAATGTTGGAATATCTCATCGGTGTACAAATGTACTTTCTAAGGAATTTTAGTCTCTTTTAGCTTCTCATTATCTAACTCTATATTTATTCTTTCAGATTCTCTTCTAAAGATTTTATTTTCTTTCTCATCCAAACTAATAGCAAATACTCTGGGAATGATGGAAAAAGGTTTTTTTGTTTTTTCAACAATCATCCCTGTTTCCATTGATTGATAGAGAGATGAATTTACAATTTCTTTTCCAAAACACCTTTGATTTTCGATGATCATTCTGTTAATATTAAATAAAATTATTATTATCGTTAAAACTTAATATATATAATTAAAAATATATTGATTAATTAATTCTGTAATTCGAATATTTTCATACTTTTTGAATGCTATGGTGCTTGCTATTTTTTCTTTGTGTTTAAAGGTAGAAACTTCAACAAAAAGATAAAATTACTATAACTTTTTTGTTCAAATATTTTAACTTTGAATATGTATTTATTAAATTTATGTTGTTTTAATAAACATGGATGGATTTAAAAGAATCTATGAATACTTCATATTACACGAGTTTTATTTATCTCTCTATTGGAGCTATACTAAATACTTCTCCGCTTTTGGAAATGTATTACCTATATCTTAAATAGATATCTAAAAATTTCTGATAAGAATAACTATTAACAAAATTAGCTTTACTTAATATTGGATTCCTTAAATGTAGGAAAGTATTTATTAAAATCTTCAATACTACATTCAATATATATTCTAATTATATTTGCATTTAACATATTTATCATCTTTTTGTTTATCATTTTGTATTACTTGAAAAAAAAAAATACTTAGACAAATGTTGCTTTTACCATTTATGGCCAAGTAATTTATGAAAAAATAATTATATAGATAATTGGATATTTAATATAACCTTGTTTTTGGTCGATTAATGGATTTTTATTATAAATCTTAAATACTTATTTGGAATAAATACAAAATTAAGCTTTTATCGTTCTTGATTGTATTGCAATCCTTTTATAACTATTATTATTAATAATCCTGATACTCTTTCTGCATTATGATCATTCTTAAAAAAAAAACTTTTTAAAAATTAATTCCCCAAAAACTCTTATGTTTTAGATTCTAACAATATATTTTAATAGCTGTGTAGAGTTATTTATAAATTCTAGCAGTAAATTGAGTGTAATTAAACATTTTATTAAAGATAGCATTTCCAATAGTATTGGCTTTCTTATTTTTACTACTTTTTGCATAAATGCATTAGGATTTGCCTGTTTTCTCAAATAAATATTTAAACCATTATTTTTAGATTATTATTAGTATGTAATTTGCACTCGCTTTAAATTTGTTAATATCATACTTTATCAACTTATTTGAGGATCGTTATTGCATGTAGGTTCTATTAACCTTTATACTTTTGACTAAATTAAACTCAAAAATATAATAATTTCTTATATTTAGATCTATCACTAATTATAGATTGACAAAAATGATTGATTAAAGAACAATAGTTTATTTGAAATAGAATCCAGACAATTTATTTTTATTAAGAGGTATTATTCATCTTCATCAATCTTTATGTGTAAATATAAATTGCTTTTATCGTGTAAAAACTATTTACAAAATAAGTTCAAAGGGAAATAAAAAAATATATATCAATAAAGATGCAATATATGAAAATATTGGTAGAATATCTACTTTCTTCTTAAAATGTACATATGAAAATTAATCACTTAAAAAATAGGATTAAAGTACAAATATACTTTTAATTGAATTATTGTGTTATAAATTAAAATTGTACTCTGAAAGTTTAATATAAATAGATAAATTAAATTAAGATAAACTAAATCTACTATAAAGAATAAATGTAATTAATATTAGATTGATAATATCTCGATTAATAAAATAAAAGAATGAATAAGCATATAAATCAAAGTTACCATTTGATCATTTATTATTATGTGAGTCTTACATTAAAGAAACAGTGGAAATTATGATGAATATTTTTGAATATTAATTATAATTTTGGAATTATTTATTAAATGAAAAAATTAGATTGATTGATGAATTGTTTCTTTTAAATTAAATAAGTAAATTAATTAAAAAGTTTTAAAGATTAGAGAAATTAATTTTAAGTTTACATTATAATTACAAAGTTCCTATAAGAAATAAGTAATGGTTTAATTATTTTTTCTTTAAGTTATTTATTTTAAATAAAAAGTTAAAATTGCATGAATTAGAAATTTTACCTGATTATTAAATTAATTTGGAATAAATATTAAAGGATGATTAGATAGATGAGAAATCATCTGATGAAGAACCTATCAATTATTATTAATAAAAGTTTTTAATTTCAGGCAATACTTTTGTAATATAAATTAATTAGGCTGGAATTGTTAAGAATTGTACAAATAATACATTTTCAATATTAAATTACAATAGATAAGATTTAGTAAATTGTTCTGCTACTATTTTAATGCCACAGATGTTTAAATAACACCATACTTAATTCATCAATCATTTTTAATAAACTGGGCAATCTTTTAATCTATACAAGAGAAAGAAAGCATTTTGTATGCATGATTCAGGTTATATTGTAATTGTCTATAAATACTTGAAGTATATTTATAATTATAATTCAAATTAAATTGAATATATTGCTATGTTTAGATAAATTTAAACAAAATAAGAGTATTTATTATTAAATGAAGATTGGGAAGTAGATTCTTGTACACAATTGTTATAAGATATAATAGGAGTAAAATCTTTAAGTTTATTCATATTGGCTCCAAAAACTATTGTTTATTCTTAATATGAGAAATTTTTGACAAAGGAGAATAAAGAATTTTTTAGTTTAAATGCTCCAAATTTAGAGAAGAATTTATCTCGTTTATTTTACACATAGCATTCATCTCCAATGGTTAGAGGTTCTTTAACTTCAAGCAATGGATAGATTTCTATTTTGTAAAGTTAAGTGGAAATGAAAAAGAATTTTCAAAATTTTTTAAATTAAGATGATGTTATTAATATTGAGGATTAATAAAAGTCAAAAGTAAAACAAATTTTGTTCAATTTAAGAGTTCCAAAATAAAAGTATGAATTGGTTTAAGAATTTTAATCAAAGTTATCTGAATCTTATAAGTAAGCAATAAATACAGAACCTTTTCGAAGATAATTAATAGTAAAAAATTAATCTGGTAAATCTAAAATAGTAAGAAGTGAATTTATAAGGAGATGTAAAGTTTATTAAGAAATTATTAGAAAAGAGAAATTTTAAATAATAAGTAAGTTATTTAAAGTAAAATAAATAGAGGAGCTTTTTTTAAAGTATACATAATCTGAAGATTGTGTTGATAAGATATTAAGAATAGAGGGGACTTTAAAATTAGAGAAGACTTCTTAATCCAATAAATATATTTTAATTAAAATAGTTAGAACTGAATTGATTGAAGAAAATCCTTTGCCTTAAAGATAAAATAGTTGTTTTACTTTATCACTTTAAGCTCCTTAAATGGTATCTTCGGTATGATTTTTAATGTATTTTTAGTAGCAAACGAAAAAAACATTAGTTACATAATAAAGTCCCAGAAATATATAAGCTACAGTTAATGGTATTTTTGATAATAAATAGAAGATTAATTTGATTTATATTCAAATAGAGAATCTATGGGGAAAGTCTTATTACAAGAAATATAAGTTAATTAAGATTTTGATTAAAATGATCAGTATAAAAATATCAATTTCGTCACTTGTAATAGTGATCTTTTAAAGGAAGATACAAATAAAATAGAAAAAGATAATCCATCTATTATTTAATATGAATATATTAGTAAGTTCATATTTATTTTGCAAATTTTGATAGTATTTTTAAGTTTCTTTTTGACTTCATTCATATATAACAAAAGTACATTAGAAGAATCAGTAATTAATAATTAAAATATCTAGGTAATCTTAGTTGATTATCTCTTTCATTATCAAATAATAGTAGCAGAATCATATAATGCCTAAATTGATGTAGAATTGTTTAATAAAAATTATACGAACACAGAATTAACAAAAGGAGATTTGATAGGGTTTTAATCGAAAGAGCAATTTTATGAATATAATTAAAAGATAACTTAAAAGTGTAGTGATTACATGTATTATGTATTTTGGGAAC
Organism: Paramecium biaurelia; assembly: GCA_000733385.1. Classification (NCBI taxonomy): domain Eukaryota; phylum Ciliophora; class Oligohymenophorea; order Peniculida; family Parameciidae; genus Paramecium; species Paramecium biaurelia. The sequence goes on from JPFL01000092.1 coordinate 71,393, forward strand.
CAAATTTTTTGAAAATGCTTTATGAGAATTTTTATAGTGATTCTAATGAAAGTGGATTGGATATTTAAACAGTTTATTAAGCTAATGTTTATCTTTTAAATATGCTCTCTTCTTAAGAGTTTAAAGAAGATTTTGGAATTGCAGAAACATTTCGTTAGTATTTAGTATTTAATAATTCATATTACTTAGCTTCCACAATTTTAATAAATTTAAGCAAATTCAATCAATTATCTATTAAATTAAGGTTTAGGATTCTAAGAAATTTCTAATTCAAATTTCATACTATTTCTAATTTTACAGACAATACTTTAATTAGCCAGCTTATTGTATTTAATCAGATTTCAATTTTAAATATAGAAGCAATATAATGTAGAATTTATTTAATTTTCTCAAGGTCTTATTTAGAGTTTAGGCTATTATACCATTTAAAGAGAAGATTGCTATCATAGAAAAAATCAACACAACCATAAATTAATTTTGTTATGTTACTAACTATGAATGTAAATTATTAATAGTATATATAGATGGAAATATAGAATAATTCATTTCAATTAGTAAAAATAATCCTGTAAGTAAAGCAATATCTAAAAGAAATAGCAGTAGTAAGAAAGGTTTTGAAAAAAAGATTTTAGATGCTGAACAATATATAGATTAAATAGATAATAAGACGAAAATCAAGTTTGAATAATTGTCACATTTATTTAGTTTAAAAGTAATGTTCTATTTATTATTACTAGAAAATTGCTGTTAAAATAATAGTAAATCTATTATTAATAGCTTTAATAGGAATGGCTGGAATTATTACAATTTATTACACTATTAATAATATAGAGTTGTTTAATGAGAATTAATTTATGTTTAATAGTTAAAATGCTTGGATATTGCCAGCTCTAAAAGAAATTTTTACTAGTTAATAGTATAAAGAATATTCTTTTAATAATACAAATGCTTTTATTATCCTTTAAGCTTATTTTGATCAAGTAGCATCTGAAAATCCAGTATATTATCAATCTGATATTGATGAAATAAAATACTTTTTTGATAATAATATTTGTGATGGGGACAGTATTAATTTAATATATTCTTCTAAGCTTAAATTAATATTGAATAATGTTCTATTAGTATTAATGGAGCATTAACAAGAGGAATTAGAGAATATGATTATTTACTTTCTTAGGTAGCTCTAAAATTGTTAATTCCAAATGACGAAAGATATGAGAATATTACATATTCAACTATATATGAATTTAATAAGGTATTGTTATTGTAATTTAGCTATATTATTTTGTTTTTGATCATTATATTCTTGCAAAGGATATCTGGGTTCAAGTCTCGAAAACAACTTTAGAAAAGCATGATTAAGTCAGCCTGATATTATTGTAATTTTATTAAAAATATGATAGAATAACTATTATTATAGGGATGTGTCTTTATTTTATAATATTTAATGAAATTGGATATGTGTGGCTTAAAAAGAAAGAGTATAAATTTATAAAAATGTTTTATAAATCATTCATGCCCAATGTCTCTATTAATTAGTAAAAAAGATTAAGAGTTGAATTAATCAAAGCAAGATTTATAAAAAAATGATGTAAACATTAAATAGATACGAAATAATATCATTTGGTTATCATATTTTTTTAGTTTTAATCAAAATATTGATTAATGATTAATTAAATGTATATTTATTGTAAAATTTCTTTAGTTCGTTTATAGTTTCTAATCCTTTATTATTATTATTTTAAATATTATTATACACATTAATAATATCTGTAGAATTATGTCCAGAAAAATAGTAACGATAATCTTACATCTGATCAATATTATTTTGATGAAATAACAAAGGTATATTTAAGGATTCTAAATAAGATTCATCTAATTTTTAAATGAATATTTATGGTTGTTATAATTCCATATTTGAATTTCTTTCTTTGAATTGAGTAGTATTTTATTAATTAATACTTTTAGGATATTTTTATAAAGAACTAGTTAAATATTATTTAGTATCTTAAAATTATTATTGTTAAGAGATTATGATTTTATTCTATGATTTTTATTCCTAATTTTCTTGAGTACCTTCTTATACAATCATTTTGATTTATGTTTAATCTTATTCATCAAGTAAATCTATTTTTTCATTTTAACAATTTTAATCATCACTAGCTTATCCATCTATTGCTTATTAATATGTTTATATAGATTCAGCTATAATAGATTATGCTACTAAAGAATTGCATTTCAATTATTTTCTAATCCATTATTTTCTATTTTATTTAGAATTGTAAAATGACTTCTTTAATCTTTACTCTAAATCTGGTTTATATTATAACATGCCACAATCAATAATCTAATGATTATACTATCCACATAGATGACATTATAAAAAGATTTTAAAGAAACTATTCTCAAATAAAATTGAATCTTTTATATGATGAAACCTTTCAGCATCTTTTTGATATTTCGTTAACTATTCTAATAAGTTATCCCTACTTATTTTACATATTTCTGAATATCCTTTTGAAATAGCAGTTACTTTTGGAGGAAACCCAGTAAAAAATTAATATTCACCAAAACATTCACCTTTCTACAATATTTACAATTACTTTTTTGTTCTTTCTTCCTATAACTCTATTTAACCTTCTATTAAGAAGTATCTAATATAAATAATATAATCTAACAAATTTTTTTCATTTTGATCATTTTATTTAAAAATGCAATCTCCTGGAACTGCTTAAAATCTAATTATCTTTTTAGAAAGTTGCTTTAAACACTTTTTGCTAAAATTCTATTTTAAAAACATAATTTTATTTATCAATTTATTTTAAATGTTGTTTAACATATCTGCTTTAAGATTCTAAGGGAAAGTTTCGAATAAACATTCTAATTCTTCTGTATTTTCATTTTTATCATTCTAAATATTAAGTTACAAGAAATTTTTAACTCTGGCTTATATTTATGGATTTACATTATTTTTTCTCATGTAAGAACTAACAATAGCCATCTACTTTCTGTATTTAAATTTTGTATCATTCATATGTTTTAATAGTATACCTATAGAATTCATCAAATAAGCATAAACACAACTTGAAATTAATATCATAATGCTAGAAAAAATGATTTCTACTTAGTTTTAAGGAGTAATATCACCATAACCAATAGTAACCATAGTCACAGTTGCCCAATAGAATGAATAATTATATCTATGCCATACTGATTGATCAATTATATTATATTTTATTAACCATGAATTTTCAAATAGATTATTGAGAGATCCTATATAATGCCAGATACTTGCCATAAAATGAGCATAAAAACAGATTAAAATAATTAGAGTTACAAGATCAACTAAACTATTCACACCTCCTTTTAAATAAAGATATTCAATATATCCATAATAATTTTTAACTAATTTTTTTATAGTTATTAAACTTGATAATACACCTAAAACTTCATTAACAATAAAAATTCTATAAAATTAAAGGAAATAGAGCAACCATATGCTTATCATTAACATATCATAAAATAATTATTGGGTCACATATTATTTTATTATCGTCTTACGATCTTCAATAATTTCGCCCTAAATTATAATAGCTCTATTAAGTGAAATAATAATTTCTAAAGCTAGACCCATTATAATTAATATAGATGTGTGAGCTATTTCATCATCATCAGGAGTGAAACTAGTCAAAAATGGACTAAGCCATAAACTAAATAAATATATTATGATTATGTAGGTATCAAAAACTATTATAAAATTTGAACCTGGTTAGAATAAGGAACCGCTTATTTTTTGATTATTGTAATCTGTCTAATTATTAATTATACTGTACCTAATTCATTTTAAAATTAATTTTATTATAAATAGCATTCTGATAATAAAAGATTTTTTTTATTAGTGGGAAGCACATATGATTTTAAGAATAAATTGTATGCAAATTTTTTTATGTATCTATTTTTTAGTAGCAAACCCAAAAACTTTTACATTTATGTTTTAGCTGCATATACAGAATGAGGAACTTATTAATGTACATTTCCCTTAGGCTTTTAAGTAACTTATCTTGATAAAATAGGAGAATACTAAATTTATTAATATATTTGATTACATGATTTTTTGTTTGAAACCTTCTCAAACTCTCTTTTTGTTTAATAAACTTAATTTGACGCTAATCAGAAATTACCTAATCATTTTATTTTTAATTGATATCATCTATTGGATCAGAAGCCATGGAAGTAAAAGAATATTATCTTTTTTAATATTATCTTGTTGATTATTAATGTATATATGGACCTATGCATTATACATTTTCATAAATTCTTGAGTCTGATTCTTGAATACTGTCTATATACATATCTCTATATTTAATTTTGTTGTTTTATAATTTATTGCATTGTGAATCAAAATTAAATTTCAAAATTATCAATAAAAAAGAAGAAGTATTAAAATGTCTTATTGGATTCTAGATCTTTTTGAATTGATTTTAATAGGGAGTAATTCAATATTTCTATTATTACCAAAACTGAATTAATATTTTTGTAAATAACAATATTATATATATATAATTCATATAAATATATATTTTTATTAAAAATGAGTGAAAGTTAAGAGTCCTCAGAATTTTAATCAGGTTCTTCTAAACTTGAAAATAAGTACAATTTTTTATAATAATAGGAGAAGTAACTAATTAGGATTAACTAATGTTGAAAGTGGAGATGAATAAATAAAAAAGAAAACAAAATTAAATGATGAAAATGGATAAATTAAAATTTCAAGAAAGGTAAGTGATGATCTAATTAAAATATTTGAGAGATTGCCAAATGATTAAATTACAAAATTATTAGATGCAATCAAAGTTAAAAATTCACGTATCTATCAATTAAAATATCATAATAGCTGATTTACCTGTGAGAGTGAATCTTGTTGATTTAATGTAGAAAGATGAAGATTTTGTTTTGGATAGTTAATCTGATTCATAAAAAGAAAAAAAAAGAAAAAAAAGAGAATCCAAAGAAAAAGAATGCAAATGTTGTAAATAAGTAGTGAAACGTCATCATTGTACACATACAGAATGTGAGAAACCTTGTTAAATCTTAGAAAAAATGAAAAAAAACAAAACTTGAATTGTGTATTCGTTTCTATACTAAATTTCCTCTAATTATTTTTCATATTTAATCACAATAATTAAAGTAAGCTTTTTAGTGATAAATATAAAATTAAATTATTTTAGTAATTTTGAACTAAAAATAATGATAATGATTCTCTAAGTCTAGATCTAAAGTTAATCTATTTAGTTTATTCCATTTACTAAAATTTAAGTTGAAATTTTTAGTTAATTTATACAATCAATATATTAGAATCTAAATTTTTTAGACTCTATATATAAAGATAATATTATTATCATTCAATAGTTATTTATGAAAAATTAAAGAAAATCACAATATGTTCACTTAATTGATTTTAAAAATAATGATATTTTTATTTATAATAAAAATAACAATTGCATGGAAAACTTAGAGTGTGAAAGAAAATATTTAAACTTGTTAAATCTTTTAGAGTGCAAATCAATAAGAATGCGAATTAAATGATTTAATTATATTTAGGTTAGATTCTTATTTTGCAATTTGTTTAATCTCATCTGAGATTGGAGTTTCAAGTTTATTATATGAAGAATCTGAAGGAAATTATAATTTTATATGTGTACTTAAAGATTAGATTTTGATATATCCTTTACCATATACTTGTGGGAGTGCATTTACAAAACTTCAACATTAAAATCAATTTTCAAACTATTCTTTAACTCGAGATAATTCATCTATATATATATTTGGTGGATTTGATGGGTCTAAATTAAGAAATCAATTATTTAAATATAATATAGAAGATCTCTTGAATAATTAAGTTACTTATTCAATTCTGCCTAATAATTACATATAAAAATTAACAGTATCATTAAACCTATGGGATGGATTAATGGAAGATTTTTAATTCACATCTAATATACCTTAGTTGTAAAAATTAAAGGATTTGGGTTATAAATTTATAATTAATTCTCTTTCAGAAAATTCTTAATGCTCAACTTCAAATATTCCAAAATGTTTATAACATAGTGTTATTATCTATGTTGAAGAATGTAATTGTATCAAATTATTTTATGGAAGAGATTCTAATAATTTTAATCAAAATGAATCTTGGATTTACTATTTAGATGATTAGGTTTGGTAAGAAACTACACTTGATTCAATTATAAAATTTGGAACTACTCCAATTGGATAATACTTTCCAGAAATAAAGATGGTTGGATTTTTTGCAGAGAATACATATTTCTTTTATTATGATTGGGAATGGTATAAAAATTATGAATAATTAAATTTTGGATCTATGTTTAAATAAATGATTACTTATGATAACAAGACTTTTCTTTTAAATTCCTCTAGTATTCTTTATAGTTATTATTCTGATTAATAGAACATTAAAAGTTAATAATATGGTATCTATTTATGTTAAGATGATTATCATGGTTATGATTGTTAAATTCAAGATTTACAATGTCCAGGAAGCATATGTTTTAATGATTTATTATATGAGAGAATATGTATACATTGTTCAGGACATGGTACTTGTTTAAATGGAAAATGTAAATGCGATGATGGATTCAGTGGTAATGATTGTAGTTAAAATGCTAATTGTTTTAATGATTGTTCAAATGAAGGAACTTGTATTTAATATTTTCCAACACCTTAATGTAGATGTAAATAGGAAGATAAAAGAGGAGGAGAAGATTGTTCAACTATCTTTTGTCTGAATGATTGTTCCAATAATGGTATTTGTAATAATGGAGTATGTGAATGTATTAATGGAGTAAAAGGTGATGATTGTAGTATATTAAATCTAAAATTTATTGATGAATGATATTAAAAAATTAGATTAAATTATTTATATATAACATAGGTATTTTTTTGGAAAGATATTAACCTATATTATTATTAATTTATACATATCATAATAAAAATTCTACTTCTGGGTAAGATCACTATAGATTAAATGATTAACAAATTAGTAAGAGTCATTTAGTAAAACTAAAATGAGGGATATTAATATTAAAGATTAATAATATATTAAGTTGTTAATTTAGCTTAAAGGATTATTTTTACCAATAAATATATTAGAGAATCACCAATTTTATGATTAATTATATAGAGTAGATTAAAGTAAATCAATAGTATTATATCTTAATTTTTAAAGGATTTTGTATATTTTCCTTTTAATGTAAAATAAATTCCATCTACAAAAAACATCTAGGTTGTAATATATATAAAAGGTGTTTTATATTGATTTTGGTAAATGTGTATCAGTTTTACAAATATTTAATCTGTTAAAAAAAATAGATCAGAGTGGCGAATGTATTTCAATCAAGATATTTTCTGTAAATATAATTCAATCATCATTAATAAGGAATGTATTTCATAAATATATATATATTTGAATGTTAATTTAATATTTAATGGGATGAGTACATTAATCACATATTAAAATCTTTTTATTTAAAATAAAAAAGTAATGGTCAGCAGATTGAGGAAATGCCGTAAAATGAGAGGACATGTATGCCACGGATTTGGTAGAGTTGGTAAACACAGAAAACATCCAAGTGGTAGAGGTGTTTCAGGAGGTTTAACACATCATCGCATCAATTTCAATAAATATCATCCAGGTTATTTCCAAAAAGTAATTATCTTTCTCTATTCTTTAGACTGGAATGAGACATTTCCATTTAAAGAAGAATACACTTTATAAACCAGTTGTAAATATTGACAAATTATGGTCACTTGTCACAGATGAAACCAGAAAAAAATATGCTAGTTCAAAAGATAAAGCAGCTGTGATTGATGTTACAAAGGCTGGCTATTTCAAAGTTCTAGGAAAGGGTAGACTCCCAAATTAACCTGTTGTTGTTAAAGCTAAATTCTTTAGTAAAACCGCAGAAAGAAGAATTAAAGCAGTTGGTGGTGCATGCATACTCGTAGCTTGATACATTACATATTACAATATCAAATAGACAATATTCATTCAATCTTTTTAAACTTTAAAGCACCTGTTTGTTTATTTCATGCAACAACAGTTTCCCTTTAATTTATTACTCCAATTGTCACTAATTTATGTACTCCATTTAATTTCTTATATGCTTGTTTAATGCAATCATTAGTATAATTTAATATCTCTATTGGATCATGTTCTAACCAACCTTAATGAGGAGTTATTTATTTATGAATTATATAATGGTAACCAAGTTATTCACCACTCAAATTACAAAATAGTGAATCAAGTATTTGTTGTTGAAGAATCAATAGAGCCAATTAATGATTGCATAATTTATTTAATTAGAAAACATTTATTATATAAAATTCAGTATGAAACTCTATAATTATATTAATTAATTTATATTCAATACAATAAATCAATTAGATTATTATTAATTCTAAGTACTTTTTTCTAATTCTTTAGATTGTTATTTACTAATTGATTGTTATTGAGATATTTTACGATTTTGCTTTGATGAAATAGAATGATTATCTGAAGGAAGTAATTCACTTTAATTCATCCTACCTTTCTATTTAGAATAAGTAGATTTGCTTTTATTATCACAATAGTTGAGAATATATTATAAATCTTATTTGCTATTCTTTATTGTTTTGGATTAATATAATCGATCTACTTATTATTGTTGTTCATTAAATGATGGTTTACATAAGGAGGGAAGTGAAAATTGATACTCTTTCATTAAAGATTCACGAAATGATGAATTACTATTTAAATAATTACTTAATTGTCCAGTTACTTTCAATTTCAACATAGTAGGTAATTATGCATAAGGACTATTTTATGATTCTTTAGGTAATTTCTATAAACTATAGGATTTAGAATTTTAGAGTCGTAACCCAGAGATGTTATTATATTCTTTAATACTTAAGTTTAATGCTGTCATAAGATCATTTTTCAAATTGTTGCCATGTAGTTGAGAATCCTTTAATTTACTTAGAATAATTAAGTAAATATATTACTTAAGTAATTTCTATTCTTCAGCACTCATTTAATCACATAATGTTTATTATTCTTATAATCGTTTTGCAATTTAATCTTTAAATAAATTTTATTCTTATCTAATTTTCTCTATTTTTTCTGCTTTCTTTTACTCTAAATCTTATTTCATATTAAATTCCCATTCTGAAATCTACCTTATTAAATAAAATAAATTACTTTAGCATATTGTTGTTATTTCTCTAAAAGTTCTTCTTCTCTTTTCTTTTTGTTTTAATACATTTATAATGCCAATTCTTATTTCACCAATGCAGTTTTCAAACATTTCTCATCAAACATATCTTATTTCATCTTTTTCGTCTCCTCCTATTATTATTATTTATTTCTTCTAATGAAATTTTATATTCCATTTTCATTAATATTATTTGTTTCCATGATTTTACTAAGCTTATTAAATGATTATCAAAGCATACTTCCATTTGATCTTCAAATTTCTATTTCTTAGCATTGACAATCTTATCTACTTTTGCCTAAACAATATTATTATTAGCATCTTATAAATTAAGTTATTGTTTCAATTAAATCAATCGGTTCTCAAGAGCAACAAGTTCTTGGTTTTTTTAATTCAAATTTTTTATCTATTGAGAAACTGTTTCCATATTTATTTCTAAAAAAGGGATATTAAAATAATAATTAATCAAATGATCTCTTTTAAGAATTCTTTAAATTAAGTATAAAACTAATACAATTTAATCATATAGAGATTAAATAAATGAAAAATATAAAAAGCTAAAAAGTATATATATATATTTAAGGAAATATAGATATAAAGAAAAGTAAAATCCAAGTATTTTTAAAGGGATATTTGAAGTGATGATATGATAATATAATCACTTTTTTTAGTAAATGTAAAAGAGTAGTATAAGAATAAAGAGAAGGTAACTTGTACTTAAAAAACAAGTTCACAGTTCAAAAATAACAAATCATTTTATTCTCAAGACAATAAAACTAATATAATTTATCGATTTTATTCATTAATTAAGACAAATTAAAATTATAATTTATGAAAAACAATCACAAGCGTCGATTTTAAGATGTAGATCATTTGATTTAACTCAGAAAAAAAGCTATTCCAAATAAAGGAGAATATCTTTACGATTATAAGTTATAAGATGCTCTAAACAAAAGAGATACTTATTCAAAAGAGGAATTTAAATAAAAATTCAAGATTGATTTTGAAGATCTTCCAATTTCAACTAATACATTTAGAGCATTGAAATAGAGGAAATTTATTAAAATGACTGAGATTTAAAGATGTGTTATACCACATGCATTGGCAGAAAGAGATATTCTAGGTGCATCTAAAACAGGAAGTGGAAAAACATTATCATACTTAATACCTTTAATTGAGAATCTTTATGTCAATAAATGGACTCCATATGATGGTTTAGGAGCTTTGATAATTTTACCAACAAGAGAATTAGCTATGTAAATATTTGAGGTTTTTAAGTCACTTAATACATATCATATTTTATCAATGGCTTTATTGATAGGTGGAAAAAATTATTAATATGAAAGAGATAGAATTAGTGGAATGAATGTTATTATATGTACACCTGGAAGACTCTTATAACATTTTGAAGAGAGTCCTGGATTTGATGCAAATAATTTAAAAGTATTGGTTTTAGATGAAGCTGATATGATGTTAGAATTAGGTTTTTGGGGACCTTTAAAGGCAATAATGAACTATCTTCCTAAAGAGAAATAGACACTTCTTTTTTCTGCTACTCTCAATTAATCAATTCATTAATTATGCAAAATTTCTCTTTAGAATCCAGAGAGTATTTTCTTACATGAGAAATAGATTTCAGATTCAAATGAATAAACAGAAAATGTTATATCAACACCAAATAAATTATAATAATTTTATATTGTTACACCAATAGAAGAGAAAATTGATGTTTTGTTTTCATTCATAAAATCACACAATAAATAGAAAATTGTAATTTTTGTTTCTACTTGTAAATAAGTGAGATATTTATTTGAAGTGTTTAGAAAATTAAAATTAGGAATGCAATTATATGAATTACATGGTAGATAAAAGTAAGATAAAAGAACAGCAATATTTTTTACATTTTCAGAAAAAAAGGCTGCTGCATTATTTACTACTAATATTGCATCAAGAGGATTAGATTTTCCAAAGGTAGATTGGGTTATTCAATTTGATTGTCCAGATGATCCATCTACTTATGTACATAGAGTTGGAAGAACTGCTAGATATATAGCTGGAGGGTTTTCTATGCTCTTTTTATTACCTTCTGAAGTAAAGTTTATTGACAAAGTAAAGTAGAAAGGTGTTGAAATCAAATAAAAATTTTTAAATTCTAATAAACAATTAACAATTAAATAGACAATATAGAGTTTAGTTTCTGAAAATATAGAATTAAAATATTTAGCATAGAGAGCCTTTATTAGTTATGTTAGATCAATCGATATTAATGCAGATAAGGAAATATTCAAATTAAAGGAGATCAAAACTGACTTATTAGCTGAGAGTATGGGTTTAGTCTAAGTGCCAATTCTTACTATTTAATAGTAAGATGAATCTGATTAGGAGAATAAACCTGAGAAAAAATCTAAATTACAAAAATTGAAGTAAAAGATTGAGATCAAAAAATAAATGGCAATTGATCAAAATAAACCAATTGAAGCTAAAAAATTAAAGTAAATCTCAAGAGAGAGTGGATTTGATAAATTTGAGGATATGAAAGCAAAGACATTTAATTTTGAAGGTGAATTTTTGAAAAGAAAACCGTAATAGGAAATTTAAGAAGAGGACGAAGTTGAATAACCAAAATTAGTGACATCTAAAAGATAAATGAAGAAGGTTAAGGTAGATGGAATATTTGGAGGAAGAAATAAAGTATTTTTTGATAATGAAGGTATTTTTATTGAAATATCTTTTTAGGTAATTAAATTACTGCAGAGGAAAAGAGAAGATAAGAAATATTAGAAGGATAACAAGAAGTTTTATAGAAAGATGAAGATAGAACATTAAAATATGGTCAGAAATTAATTGAGCATGCTGAAGATGATAAAGCAAATGAAAAAGATAGAATTAAATAGAAAAGATTAAAGAAGAAAAAAAGAGTTCAAGAAGTTTAAGAAGTTTAAGATGTTTAAGAAGAGTATTGATTTTTATTGTAATTAATATATATAATAAAAAAATGAATATAATCAAGAGTACTAATTCTTTTTACTAATTTTCAAAGGAATATTAAACCTATTTTAAAGATAAATCAGTAGAATAAATAGAAAAACCTTAAAATCCTGTTACTTAAATGGATTCTTTTATACGTAATTCTTCCTTTGCCAAAAAATCTGCATAACCTTTAGATTGGCCTTCTGATTTAGAATTATCAAATATTAGAGAAGAATATTTTATTATAGATCCAACTTAAAGATTTTAAAGAGAATGGAATGAAAAGAAACTATTTTTTAAGCACAGATAAAGTCCTTTAAGAACAGAGTCATTTAACAGATTCAGAGAAAATATTCGTTCTTTGAGTAAAACATACAAATTTTAGAAGGATAATCTTTAATATGAACAAGTAGCTATTTTTCCAAGTTAAAGAAAGTTAGAATTACAAACTACAGTGTAAACTCAAAAAGAATATAAAGATAAGAAAGAATAATTTAATTTTCTAAATAAACAACATCGTTTGATTGAAAATCTCCATCATGATGATATAGTTTAAAAATCAGTTATAGAAAGTACATAAAGTAGTTTATGTAGACTATTAGATGAATAAAACAATAAATTAAGAGAATAGAAAAACACATAGGATCAACTTTGATAATGAAATCTCCAGTGATTGGGCAAGGAAACGAAAATCTCCATTAAATAAATTAGATACTTTTCATAGAGTCATTTCTCAAGAAGACAATGAAAAAAGTAAATTGGGAAAAGCAAAACCAAATAGAGTTAAGTAATTTGAGAGGAAAGGGAGAGAATATAATATTGTAAATTTTGGCTGTAATTGAAATTTAATTTATATCAATTTATTTATTATTAATCCCTTATTAATATTAAATTTGAAATGAAAATATTTGAATAGAGTTTTGGTAAATAGGATGTATTTCAAAAGACCGCCTAATTCTTTAATCCATAAATTGGAAAATGGAATGAAAACTTTTTAAAAAAAAAGAGGGAAAACTCTTTACCTTAATAAAACCTTGAGGCTATCAAATCAATACTATCTAAAACAAAAATACTTCAAAAAAATGTACTTTATAGAAAAACTACTATTCATTCAATGAATGATCGTAAACCAGAGAATCTCTATAGTCATCAAAGTACTAAATAAAGTACTCAATAAAGCACATAAGATTCCTAAGATTTTAGCAATAATATTCCTAAAATTTATGACTTGAATATAAAACATTCAATTAATCCTTTTAATGTTCTTAACTACAAATCTAATTTCAATTTTAAAAAGCCAATACCCAAAGAATAAAGTAATTGGGCAACACAATAATTAGATAATAATTCTGGTATCAGCAAAATTTCTACTAGTTTAGAAGGGAAGAAATATATAATAAAAGTTAAGGATCCATTTGTATAATAAAAAAAACAAACTATATAACAAACAAGAAAATATTCTTCGAAATCATTCGTAAATTAAAAAGCATAAATAAAATTGGTAAATAGAATATTTTCTTCAAGATCAGAGAGCTTGTAAAAATGAATATAATGATTATATGTGTTTGAATAAACTTTTTTAAGATTTTAAGATTATATGTGTAATTTTATGAAATATAGAATTATTAGTTAAATTCCATTTCTTTCAACAATTCTCAGTATTTTTCAGAATCCAAAAGGAATTAGTTAGAATAGAAAATATAAAGATGTAATTGTTTCCAGGAAGAAATTGATTTCTAAATTAAAATGCTATTATTAATTTGTTTAAAAATTAAATCGTTAAATTGTATGTATTAAAGTGCATCAAAAAGTGCCAAAAAATAAACTAATGCCATAGGAAAAGTATTAATTATATTTTAACATCTAGCCTAGCGATTCAAACATAGCTCGAAGGATTTAAACAGAGACTATTGATTATGATGAAGGAGAACAAGATATTCAGACATTCTAAGATATTTCCAATTTCAAGGTTCGTAATAAACTTATGACTTTTAATAAACCAGCAAAGAAACCTATTGTAAAAGATTTTAGTGCTCAATTTCAATAATTTTTGAAGAATGAGAATTCAACTAAACCAATATCTGGAACTGTTAAAAAATGTTAGAAACCTTAAGGAATTGATAAGATCAACACAAAATCTTTATTGATCCCAGCGAAGACTACTAGACAAGATTATTCTACATTTACTTACTAAAATCTAAAAGCCATTGGTAGTGGATCATTTGGTACAGTCTATAAAGTATATAACAAATAAAGATTTATAGTCAAAAGTAAATGAAACAGGAGAAATAGTTGCTATTAAGAAAGTATTACAGGACAAACGATACAAAAACAGAGAATTATAAATACTTTAAGAGTTAAATCATCATAATGTAGTGAAATTAAAGCATGCTTATTTTACATCATCTGACAATAAAGATGAAACTTACTTGAATGTTGTTATGGATTATTTTCCAGAATCATTATACACTTACAATAAATCTTTTAGATAAGCATAGGCAAGAATGCCTGAAATATTAGTCAAAATTTATTCATATTAACTTTTAAGATCAATTTAGTAAAAGATCATAGAATAATTAGTTATATATCATTGTTATCCATATCCCATAGAGATATAAAGCCTCATAATATTTTAGTTAATCCTAATAATCATAAACTACAACTCTGTGATTTTGGGAGTGCTAAAAAACTAGTAAAAACTGAAGCCAATATATCTTATATTTGTTCAAGATGTTATAGGGCTCCAGAATTAATATTTGGAGCTGTTAATTATGATACTTAAATAGATGTTTGGTCAGTTGGATGTGTGATAGCTGAGTTATTTAATGGAGAACCTTTGTTTTTGGGTGACAGTGCTGTAGATTAATTGATTGAGATTATCAAAGTGCTTGGAACTCCAAATAAGGTTCAGATATTAAGTATGAATTCAGAATATGATATGTAATAATACAAATTTCCACAAATTAAAGCAAGAGATTGGAAGAAAGTATTCAATATAATTTTTAGATATTAGGTAATAAAAACAAATGATTAATTGGCTACTGACTTAGTTTCTAAATTGCTTGTGTATTGTCCCAAAACTAGATTCACACCAATATAAGCTTTGTGTCATCCTTATTTCGATTAATTAAGGGATTTCCATCAAATAAAATAACTACAAGAAATCTACAACTTCAACATATAAGAATTATTTAATTTTAGCAATTGTAATTTATTTCTATTAATTATTTTTAGTGGAAACTAATAAAATGACAAATGATGAAATGAAAAAGATTATTCCTGATTGGATTAGTTGTAGTTCTACTAAAATTGTTAAAACAATAGGTTGATAAATGATAAATTATTTATACTTAATTACATGAATAATTTGAAATAAATTAATTAAGTCATTTATTTGCAAATAAATATCTAGATTCAGAGGTGTTATATTAATGGTTAACCCATTTTAGCCAGTTATTGATTATTCCAATTATCAACATAAACTTCTTCTTCATCTGGTTTTTCTTCAAAATATTGGTATTCCTATTGTTGTTCTTTCATTATAGATTCTAGTTCTTTTTAGTATACATTTTCACCAACAAGTTCCAAATATTCATTTGTGTCAACATATTTCTTTTTTGATTTATCCTTCATTTTTTCTTTGAATTATTCATCTAATTTCTTGCTATACAATTTGGAATTTTTAGCTAAATAATTTATATATACTCATTACCATTTGGTATAACTCTTTCAACCTATAAATATGGATTATCAATAACTTTAGTATCGAAATTACTTTATATGTCTGACAACACGAAATTTTATTATTAATTTAAATGTTCAGCCTAAGAGTCTTTTACATATCTATTAATTAATCTACTAGTCATAGGAATGCTTTTAGGTCTTTGAGTTGTAATCAATGAAAATGGTGGTCTATCATCCTTACAACCATACCATCTTAATCTAAGATACCAAAGTCTATCATTATGTTTCTCGTCCTCATCTTTTTAAGATTCAATGATATTTAATTTTGTGGCTCTATCTCTATAATTATCAGATCGAACCAATATAGTTTCTGTTGGAGATCTTTCACAATTAGAGGCAATTTAATTATTTACAAATTCCCACTTTTCTTTTAAAAAATCAAATGATTCCAGTATTCTTTTATCTCTAGTTATTGCATTCCTAATGTGAAGAGGAAGTTTTTGTTCTTGTTTAACTTTATCAATCTTATCAATTTCAATTCTACGTCTAACTTCCACTAATTTTATTAATGCATCTTATCTTGGTAACATTTTAAATTCACCTTTTGGTTTCTTTGGAATCTTTCTAGACTAATTCATTCCAGACATTTAAGATTGAGATTATTATAAGACTAAAGGTTTTACAGAAGGTAAATCATCAGAAAATGAATCATCTCCATCTTATTTTCTTTATTTAATTACAACTCTTTATCTATTTTTATTTCTGACTGCTAAAAATTGTTCAGCCTTACCAACAATAGACCATTTTACTATCTTTTCTTTTCTGTCATCTTCATATCTTGGCCCAACTTAACTATCTTTATATTTCTTCCTTTCTTCATTATTAACCTCTATGTAACAATGATTATATTACCATCAAAGATATTTTTAATTGTATGTAATGAATTAGGTTTCATAAATATAGATTTTTATGTGCTTTATTAGATATTACTTTCAAACAAAAAATCACTTCCAGTTGCAGCTATTGTTGTTGCAGGACGAAAGCTATCCTCATTAGATTTATAACCTAAATCAACTTTTGATGATAAAAACTATTTTCTCTTTAAACTCATTTTATATATAAATTAATTAAGATGTGGTAATTGATGAAATATATTGCTATAAATTCATTTTTTATTAAATAAATCTTCTTTTCTCTCTTTATCGACATTTTGCTTTTATTGTTCTGTAATCATAATAGTTCTTTTTAGTAAACTATCTGTTATTTTTTTTTTATATATATTTTTAAATTTTTTTTTATCTCTCCTAAAAAGTTAAGGGTCCAATCTATATTTAAGTTGAGAATTTAAATTAATTGAAATATTCTATCATTTCTTTTGTTAACCCTTCCTTTATTGGAATTAGTTATTTTATATCAATAAATTAAGCTAAAAATGCATCTGCCTTTTGAATATTAGCTTAAGAGAAAGGATCTAGTATATGTTTCATTCATAATTATTTATCTGAATTAAAATTACAAAATGTAATTTACAATTATTATTATTAAATTACTCTAAATATCATGGCGAATAAAGTGGGAGCAACTTAAATTTATGAAACTCAACCTATGAAATTTTGTGAAGAAAATACTGATAGCAATGGCGTAATTGCTCCATATAATCTTTGTCCAAAAGGAGTCTATATTTTAAATATGTGTACTACAATTGCTAATACATTTCTATTATCAAGTATTAGTATATTTAACAATCTCTTAATAGCATCTGGATAAGTGTACTCTTGGGGAAACAATTGTGAAGAGTTAGGTAGAACATGTACTACTTAAGCAGAGGCTTCAAGACCTGGAGTTGTTTCATTTCAAACTAAAATTATGTAAATTTGTTCAGGTAATAATCATATTCTTGCATTGGATGTAAATGGAGTTGTCTATAGTTGGGGAAGAAATGAAACAGGATAACTTGGATAAAATGATCTCGATCCAGTATCATTGCCAAAGGAAATAGACTTTTTCAAAAAGTCTCCTGTTGTTTAAATCTATGCTGGAGGGGATTCTTCTTATGGTATCACAAAAAAAGGAAGTTTATTTGCTTGGGGTGATAATTCAAATAATTAACTTGGTTTGGCAGATGGAGATCATTCATCTCCTTAATAGGTGATTTAAACACCTTGGGATAATGCAAGAGAAGTGAAAATTGTTTATGGGAAAAATAATCTTGGTTATCTATTTAATATTGACAATATTACAAAGGAGTAGGAAAATTAGATTGTCAATATGTAATTGAAAGAAGCTTAAGAAGAGATTACGAAATTATAATAAAAGTTAAATGAACAATAGAGTTTATCAGCTAAATAGCCTGCTATTGTTGAAAAAACTATGGGAGAGGATTAATTACTTAAAAATATTTAAACTCAAATTCAATCAGCTACTGGATAATCTAATTCTTAAGAAAATATTTTAAAATAGACTGACGAAGAAATTCTTTAATTAGAAAAAGATTTGTAGAGCATTAAATAATAATTATGTAATTTCTTAAGTGATTATGAATTTAGTTGATATTTTTGCAAAGGAAAATGAATTGAATAATTAAAGAGAAGAAGTTGATATGTAAGTAAGAAAATTAGAAAGAAGTGATCAAGGTAAATCAGCTGAACATGAATTGAAAATTAAAGAATAAAAGAGAATTAAAGAATTATTTTAAGCTAATGACAATATTAAGAATAATTTATTAAAAAGGTAGAACCAATCTGAAGAAACTAAGTTAAGAAAATAGGAAGAATTAGGTAAATAAAGAGAAAAAGGTAAAGATTTATAAAACCTTATTTCTTTATTAAGGGTTGTAGAAACTGATAGAAAAATTACATTAAAAAAAAAGTTTTTAGAATAAAATAAAGTTGATTTAGAGAAATTTATGGAGAAAATTACTCATTTCTTTAGAGAAATGTGTGATTGTAACATAGCTGAAATAGCCAAAAAAACTAATTAATTATCTGGAATGGCTAATATTATTAAATAAAGTAATGAAAAGTTATCATATATTAAAAATGAATTAATGGGATTTAAGATAAATTCTAGTGATGAAAGTTATGAGATTTTATCTAAAATTCTTGATATTTTATAAGATAATCTTAATCTAAGAAAAAAATTAAATGACTATATGGTGGGAGTAATAATGATGAGTGAAGAGAAAACATAATAACCTATAAAAGTGTAAGAAACACAGAATTAGTAATAAAAAAAGTTATTGTAATTTATTGAGAAACAACAAAAAGAATTGTAGGAGATTGGAAGATTGCAAATTGATGGTAGAAAATATAAGGCACAAGTTCAATCTATAAATAATATGAAACTAAAATAGAGAGATGTAATTATTAATTCTAATTTAGTTCTGTTTTGGTTTAATTTGAAGATTATTTTTAATTTGAAATGTTGTCTTTTTATTTATGATGTAATAATAAAATTAATGATCAACTAATTGCTTTTCGTATCATTCTTATTCTTAACTAATGGAGTAGGATTATTTGAATAATACTATCCATTAGCCGATGAGATAGCCAAATCTATGTCTTTACAGTAAAAGATTGGTCAAACATTGTAAGTTGATATTACAAGCTTTAATGATGAATAAGGGAATACTCATTATGAACAAATATCTTAACACTTGTTGGGTTCTATCTTAGTTGGTGGTAATGGATGTCCAGATGGTAGAGGAAACATAATTGCATCAGATAATTGCTTCTAAGCAACTAATGCAAATTGGAGAGATGTAGCATAAAGAAGTTTGTAATAAAAGGTAGTTGTAAATGTTCCTGGTCATGGAGAAACATAGATAAATTTATTATTGGGTACAGATGCTGTTCATGGAAACTAACATTCAGTAGGAGCAGTTCTTTTCCCTCATAATATAGGTTTGGCTGCTAGTCACAATGTAGAAAATTATATAAAAGCTGCATATTGGACAAAACAAAGTATTTTGGATTGTGGTTTTAATTTTGCCTTTGCCCCAACAGTTGCTGTTTCCCATAGTCCAAAATGGGGACGATTTTATGAAACCTAAGGAGCAGATCCTAAATTCATTAAGGAAATTGGTAAGGCTTACATAAAAGAATTGTAAGATGATGATGGAAAGAAAATAAAAGGAATATTGGGATCAACAAAACATTATTTTGGAGATGGTGCAACATTTAATGGATACGATGAAGGTAATTGTAGAGTTGAGAATTTTGATGTTTTTTATAACAACAATGTCTAAGGATACATTGGAGCATTGGAAGCTAATACAGGAACCATAATGGTTAGTTATAGTGCTATTAACGAATTACCAATGAGTATTAGTGATTTGATTAATGTGGATTTGAAACAACAATAAAAATTTGATGGGTTTATTATAAGTGATTATAATGCTGCAATCAAAGTAGCATATTAAGGTCTACCTACAACTCCTACAAAAATGTCTATAGAAGATGCATACACTAAATCATTTAATTCTGGTATGGATATGTAGATGGTAGATGGTGCAGTAGGATGGTATGAGGAAATTATGAACAAAATTATAGCAGAAGGTAGAATTTCAGCTGAAAGATTGAATGATGCTGTCAAAAGAATTTTGGCAGTTAAATTGGCAATGAATTTAATTGATGTTCCTGAAACATTGGCCAAGAAATATAATTATACATAAGAAAAAAAAGAAGAAAAAGTTGAAAAAGTTGAAAAATAGAAATAGTCCAATGATGATAATGATGCTGAATATTATGATGCTTTGAGATCAGCAAAAGAATCTTTGGTTTTATTGAAAAACAAATAAAATTTATTACCTATTAATAAATACAAAATTACTAATATTATTTTGTTGGGAGAAAGACTATGGTCATTTAAGGGTGAATTTAAGAGGGTCTTTTAAGACTTTGATAATATTGGAGCTTAAAATGGAGGTTGGACAATAAGATGGTAAGGATTCAACGGAAATGATTATTGGTAGAATGATCTAAAAACATCATCAAAGGCTTCATCTATTCTTGATGCTATTAAGAGTAGATTTAATGCTGCCAATATTTATTATATATAATATTCAGATCCTACAAATTTATAATTGATCAATGAACAAAGAGCCAATTTTAGAAACAACATTATATATAAGTAGGATTCATTTAACAGAGAAAATACATTGATCATAAATACTCTAGCAGAGAATCCATATGCTGAATTCATGGGAGATGTAGATTGTGAGTATTGCAAAACTTAAGAAAAATAAGGATGCATCTATAATAATTGGATTAACCAGTACTTGCCAGATGATTAACCTACAACTCTAGAGATCAATGTTGGAGATTATGAAAAACAAGTATTTTATTATTTTATTATTAAGATAATCAATATTGTAAGATAGAAGGATGTGGATATTCCAGTTGTCACAGTCCTATTTAGCGGTAGACCTATGATTATAACTAATCCACTTTAAGTTAGTACAGCCTTTGTGGCAGCTTGGTGGCCAGGTACTGCTGGTGGTGAAGCTGTTATTTCATCCCTTTTTGGAGAATATCTATTCAAATCTTAAGGTAAACTCAATACACTTCCTGTTCCATGGATGAGAAATATGTAATAGATCTCAAACTATCCCATCTATGGAAACGAAGTTCCTTAAATTGAAGATCCTCTTTTTGAAGAAGGGTTTGGATTAGAAACAAGACCACAAAACATTTAATGAGTCAATAAATATTATACATATTAATAAAAAACTCTTACAATCCTATAGTATTTAATTAATATTATTACTTCCTTATGATTTAGAAGAAATGTCCAAAGTTTATTAACAAACTATTTAATATCTTGGAAGTAACTATCCCTCATAATGTAGAATCAAATAAGTGATACCATTCATTGGAGTGAGGATGGAGATGCTATACAAATTAATGATATTGACAAATTGATAAAAACTGTCTTAAGTATCCACTATAAGCAATCTAATTTTTTCAGTTTTTCAAGGTATTAAGCTTCTATTTCTTTTTCAGATAATTAAATCAATATGGATTTCAAAAATCAAGAGTAGGAAAAAACTTATATATTTTTAAGCATCCTAACTTTAAAAAAAATAAAAAGTATTTTATAACAAAGTATAAGAAGGGAAGATCTCATTAATATTGTTAGTTCCCATAAAATTAAATCTTTCCAACAGTATCAATAGGAAATTAATGATGATGATCTTGTTAACATTAATGAATAAAATTCTTTGGCAACTACTATGAAAGAACTTTAAAACTAATAAAAGATAATCTGCTAATAATTTTCAGATTAAATTAAATTATAATCTCAAATTAAACAGATCATTATTTTTCTTAAAAAAGTAATACTCATAATATCAAATAGAGTATTTATGAATGCGATAAAAATATAGATAATTATGTTTTTAGAGCTTAATTACACCTTGTCAAAGCAATGAATTTAATCCCAAATGATTTAGAGCATTAATAAGATATAGAACTTATCAAATAAATTTTAGAGTAATTTTCAAATATTTATTTGGAATCTGATGATTAAAATCCAATTAGTTAAAGAAGCTTCAATCTTTCAGTTAGATCTTGTACACCTTTACCATTTTATCAACATGAGTAGCAAAATTAAAAATAACCTGGATTTATTGATTCAAAGAATACATAATTAAAACAAAATATTGCAAACTATTTAATATGGTTATAATAATGGTATCAGGAGGCACTATAACTATATGGAAATCTAAAATGATTTATATCGCAATTTATTTATATTAATTACAGAATATATCTAAGTACTAATAGAGCTTAAAGATAGATTTTAAGTTTTATTTATTAAATTGAAAATAATAAATATGTATAAGGATGATATTGGAATTTAAATAAATTAATCACTAAACCGATTAAGATTATTTTTATCTCGTTTATAAAATTCTTCCAGAACCTCAAGAGTTATTTTGTTTTGGATGTTGTAATATTATTTGGATGTTATACTTAACTGAATTGTTATTAAGATTTGTTAATTCAAATTTCTTATTTGAGATAAGATAAATCTTAGTTGGGTAATAAAAATTTGATTTGGATGGGTTCATGAGTATTCTAGGGTGTATGACTTTGATTTTTTTAGAAAATTACCTATTTTGATAATCAAAACTATCAATTTTAATTCTGCGTTTTGATATATTTCTTAATGATTATATTTCGAATTTTTCTTGATTTGCTCACCTGACCAAAATTTGGATAAGAGAAGGTGCCTGCAAAAAATATTTATCATTATTATTTTTTATTCAATTTAATCATGCAAAGTAAAATAGTATCATAATGATTTCTCTTATTATTAACTCATCTTTTTGAGATTGAGTCTTCGCATTATTAATTGGTGATTATCCAATATGTTAAATATTAGTGAATATGATAAGTATTGATTTTGTTGATTGATAGTTTATGTATTATTTTCCTTTTTTCATTTGTGTTTAACATAAACAGGTATATTGAATTATAGAATGATTAAAAGAGTTCTTATGAATTCATGCTTATTTTAATGATAGGTTGAAATTTTATAAAACTATAAAAATATACTTCTATCATTTAATCTTCTTTTTGAAACCAATGGTTATATTGGATTATTATTCTTTGATAATACCAAAAATATCGAACCCTCTCTCATTAGTATATCCATTATAATTTTTATATATACAATTTATATTATAATATGATGTGTGATACAATGTATATTTAGATAGTTAAATTCTTTAATTTTGGTTTTAGGTCAATCAAATCTGTTGTTATATTCATCAAATCGATTCTAGATTTAAAAATCTGAATTTCCTTTAGATACACTTTAATCTATCCATTGAATAATATATATTATTGTTAAGTGAAGTTGTTGAAAAAACTCTTTATTATCGAAAAATTAGTTTTGTTTTTTATAGTGTATTTATGAGCTCATTAGTAGATATTTAAAATATTAAGAAGATCTGAATTGCAATGAATAATGATTTTTCTGTTTAGGAATTGAAGAATGATCAATTAAATATATCAGATATAAAGTAAATGAGTTAAACAGGGAGTTGAGAGTTTATAGGTGTGTGGTTTTAGATTGTATTAATTAGCATTAGAAAATGTTAACGTAATCAGAATATTTCGGATAATACATATTATTCAAATGATAGTGTAGTTAATTTATTTTTGCTATTTAAGAACTCACGGAATTCTTAAATTTATAATAAAAATAAATTAAAGAAAAACCATATTTCATGGGACACTTATCAGCATTACTTAGAAAAAATTGGATATTATGGAAGAGAAACTGTTTTTGCTCAAGTTGTGAATTGATTTTACCATTGTTATTAATTCTTGCATTAGGAGGAATAAGGTAATTCTTAACTTTATGGAAGGTCGGCGGTTGAGAAAGAAGATATTGCAGAGGCTAACTTTTATGATCCTGCAAATTTAAAGGATTGGAGAGGTGCTCCTTTTCTAGTAAAACTTTAACCTTACATTGATGAATAAAAGATCGAATAAAATCTCATTTAATAGGGTCTTAGAAATACTGTCTTTGATATACCCGGAAATTTAAAGAATTTGACCACAGATGTTAGACTTAAGTTCCTACCACCAATGAAGTAATTGATAAATTTAATGTTAGGAACTGTCTTGATAAATATAGATAAGATTAGAAAAGGTATTGGAGAAATGGTGATATAGCAATGGGTCCAAGTGCTGATCATCCTATAGTAAAGGAACTGACTGAAATTTTCACAAGTAAAATTATATCAATATTAAATAGAGTATTATAATTACACTGTGGCAATTTTTAAAAATAGTAAGGAATTTGATGATTATACATCTTCATCAAAATATGGAGATCCCAATAATCCGAGGGTTTGTTTTAGTGTAATGTTTAATGAATCCTAATAAAATGTCTATGATTATTAATTAAGATTCAATTCTAGTGGTATGATTAACAATGAAATACCACCTACAAACTTTGTTGATATAGATCCTATTAAATATGAGGATTTGGATAAAGCCAATGCATATTTGGAATCAGGATTTTTAACTGTTTAAAACTTTATAGATAATATAATTATAAGAAATGAAGTAGCTCCTGATGCTAAAATCACTCCAACTTATACGTTTAGTATATTTTTATTTAATAATTTAAGTTCACAGGAGAGAAGGTGTGATTGATGATTTTGCTTAATTTTTAAGAGGAGGTTTTGGTATTTATTTAATATTACCTCTAATGATTATCTATTTGAGAATGACATATGGTATTATTTATGAGAAGGAGAAAAAGCTTAGAGAAGGAATGAAAATGATGGGTTTAAATAATACTTCATTTTATCTATCTTGGATAATCTAATATTTCATTATTTACACATTGATTTCAATAGTTGCAACCATTCTGCTTAAGGGGTTAGTATTTAAAAATACAGATGGATTTGTACTATTCATAAACTATTGGCTATTTTGTATGGTTCTCATTTTCTAATCAATGTTTATAAGGTATTCTAAATAAATTAATTTTTTAGTGTGTTTTTCACTAGAGCCTTATTTGGTCTTATTGTGGCTATCGTCTGGTATTTATTGATGTACATGGTAATAAGTTTGGTAGGAAGTGGATAAAATTTAGTACCTGAAGCAACATATTGGGGAGCGTCAGTTTCAAGTCATGCGGGAATGTCTTTTGCATTCGATGTTATGATTTTATTTGAAGCTCAAGGAAGAGGAGTATCAATGTCAACTTTGGGCACAAAAGTTGAAAATTATAGTGTCAATATGGCATTGTCAATGCACATCTTAAACATCTTTTTCTATTTGTTGATGTCCATTTATTTAGATCTTGTTTTTCCAAATGAATGGGGTAAGAAATTACATCCTTTGTTTTGTATACCATATTTCAATAAGCCACATAGAAATGAGTCACTTTTAAATAGAAAGGCTTCTTAAATTCATTAGGAAAGATATGAGGAAGTAGAATAAGCATTGAAAGATTAAGAATAAAGGAAGGAAGTTCTATAAATTTAAAACTTGACTAAAATATATCCAAGTGGGAAATAGGCTGTTAGTAATGTCAATTTAACAATGTATATTGGATAAATTTATGCATTGTTGGGACACAATGGAGCTGGTAAGACTACAACTATTTCAATGTTAACTGGATTATTAGATATTACTGAAGGTTCTGCAACAGTTTTTGGAATGGATGTTGAAACTTAAATTGAAGAAATTAGATCATTTATGGGTGTATGTCCTTAACATGATATTCTCTTTGATAATTTAACAGTTAAAGAACATTTGGAAATGTTTGCTACATTTAAGGGAATGAAACCTGAAGATATTCCACCTGCTGTTAGAAGAATGATTGAAGATGTTGATTTATTAGAAAAAACTGATTATTTGAGTAAGAATTTGTCAGGTGGACAAAAAAGAAGATTGTCAGTTGCAATGGCATTTATAGGAAATTCTAAATTGATTTATTTAGATGAACCAACATCAGGTATGGACACAAGTGCAAGAAGATACATTTGGGAAATGCTTAAAAATTATAAGGAGGATAGGATTATTGTTTTAACAACACATTTTATGGATGAGGCTGATTTCTTAGGGGATAGAATTGGTATTATGGGTGAAGGAAAGTTATAATGTTCTGGTAGTAGTGTATTTTTAAAGAATCAATTTGGAAATGGATATAATTTAACTATTGTGAAAGAAAGTACTTTGGCAGAATCAGAACCAATTATTGAATTGATTTAAAAGGTTTGTCCTGAATCAATATTGATTTCAAAAGTATCAGCAGAAATCTTGTTGTAGTTACCTTTATAAGCAATATAAAAATTCCCATTACTCTTTGCAGAATTAGACAAAAATCTGAAATCTTTACATATGTAAAGTTATGGAATTAGTATAACAACCTTAGAAGAAGTATTCTTAAAAGTAGCATAAATTGGAGCTGGACATAATCAAGTGAATGATTATATGGAGAAGGAAGGTTAGAATCAAGCAGTTATGCAAATAGATGATTTTGATATAAATTAAATCAGAATAGTAAGTTCTGTTTAATTGTTCTTCAATCACACTCTATCATTGATTATTAAGAGATCTCGTTATTTCAAGAGAGATATTAGAAGTTTGTGTTGTGAGATCTTGTTGCCTTGTTTGGTTGTGTTATTAGGTTTAATTCTGATGACTATTGAATTTATTCTTTAACCAGATGTTGTTTTATTAACACCACCTTCAGAATGTTATTCAACAGATATAACTTATTTATGGGGAGGTATTAATGATCAAAGTTTATTCAAGAATATATAGATGTAAGTATATGATGAGAAATAACAAGTATTTGGAGATGCATCTATGACTAATTTAGGAAAGATTGATTAGAATTATTTTGATACATCGGATTTAAGATCAGACATAGGATGGTATTATTTGACATAAAACACAAATAACGATTTCTAATATTATATTTTTGTCAATACAATTTTTAGAGAAGGTCCAGCTGTAATGCTTAATCAAATGAATTAAGCCATCCTCAAAAAATTAAAGGGAGATAATTTTGAAATTAAACTTACTAATTCTCCTATGAGGCGAACATTTGAAGAATTGTAAACTTAAAATACAATTTCAGGATTTTTGGCTGCATTAGTATTTTCTATGGGTATGGCATTCATTCCTGCATCAATTATATCATATATTGTAAAAGAAAGAGAAATTAATTTGAAACATTAACAATTAGTTTCAGGTGTGTCTGTAAAAGCATATTGGTTTAGTAATTGGTTAATGGATGTTGGAAAACATATTATACCATCAGTTGTTTGTTGTTTATTAATCTTGGCTTTTGATATTTCAGCAATGATTGAGGATGAAAATTATGGATTCTCTTGGCTTATCTTTTTCTTATATGGATGGGCAATCATACCATTTTGTTATTTATTCAGTTTTGTTTTTAGACAACAAGGTAATGCTATGCTTTTAAGTTTCTTTTTACATTTGGTTGTAGGATCTATTATTAGTTTAGTCATTTATATTTTAAGATTAATTCAATCTACTAGAGATATTGCCAAAATATTATAATGGATCTTTAGATTTATTCCATCATTCTCATTTGCATATGGAATTGTTAATTCATGTTCCAAAGCTACTTATAAAGTTCTTGAAGGGTGGACTGAAGAAAAAAGCACATATGATATTGAAGTAGGAGGAGCAGATTTAATATTTTTGGCATTTACTGGTGTCCTATATATAATCTTGGTGTTTATAGTTGAGTATTTTGAGGATAATGGTTAATTACAAAAGTTGGGATCAAGTGAATAGAGTATTCCAATCATTCCTAAACCCATTGATGATGATGTTGCAAAAGAAAATCTATTATGTGAAACCTATTAACCAAATTAAAAAGCCATTCTTGTTAAGAAATTAAGAAAAGTTTTTATGTTAGGATAAGGAAAACATAAAGTAGCTGTTGATTAAGTTTCTTTTGCTATTGATTAAGGAGAAGTCTTTGGTTTATTAGGAGTAAATGGAGCTGGTAAAACCACTACTTTCAAAATATTATCAGGTGAATTAAAACCTACTTATGGAGAAGCTTATATTGCTGGAAAAAGTGTCATAGATGATTTAGAAGCAGCTAGAGTCAACATTGGTTATTGTCCACAATTTGATGCTTTATTAGATAATCTAACTGTGAGAGAACATATTGAATTATTCTCTGATATAAAAGGAATCCCTTATTTTAGAAAGGAAGATCTAGTTGAAAAAAAACTTAGTGAAATGGATTTAAAGAGATTTGAAAATATATAGGCTGGATAACTCTCTGGAGGAAATAAAAGAAAATTGTCTGTTGCTATTGCAATGATTGGAAATCCACCAATTGTCTTTTTAGATGAACCATCCACTGGTATGGATCCAGAAGCAAGAAGATTTATGTGGAATGTTATATCAAGAATTGCTACTCAAAGAAAATAAAGTACTATTATTCTTACTACTCACTCAATGGAAGAAGCTGAAGCATTATCCACAAAAATTGCTATTCAAGTCAATGGAAATCTAAGATGTTTAGGATCTGTTTAACATATTAAGAATAAATTTGGAAAAGGATATGAAATTGAAGTCAAATTAGAAAAACCAACCAATAATGAAATCCATGATTTAATATCCTAAATGTAATTACCTCTTGGTTCTCGATTGGATTAATAAAAAACAATTGAAATTCTAAGATAAATAGGATAAACACCTTTAGAACAGGAGATTAATATGAGAGGTTCTGGATCTCATATTTATAATGATTTAAGAAAGCCAAATGGTTTGGCAATTGAAACATTAGCAGAATTTATCATAGTAGAGGGAATGGGTCGAGTTCTCATGGATTTCATAGTAAAGTCCTGTGGTTAATTTGAAATTATAGAGCACTTTTAGACATTTTATAGATTCCGATTAATGGGGCAAGTAACTGTTGGTGGATTGTTTGATGGCTTTGAAAAAAATGTAATTATTTTCTTTTATTTTAATAGAAAAAAGTATTAAGAATTTCCTAGTATTCCATTAAGTAAGCTTCAATAGAGCAAATCTTCAATAACTTTGCTCTCCAAGATCATTTAGAAAACTAAGAATTGATATAAAATCAATAAGGCGTTCACATTTAGATTCCTCCTAATCAATAGGAGATGTAGAACCTATAAAGATGATTAATTTAAATTTATAAATATTGTTATAATTTATATTAAATACAATCATAGAAATTCAAATCAATGCATTATCAAAATTATTATCAACATTTTATAAAAGATTAAATATCTTAACATATTTGGCACAATCCCATTTTGTTTAAAAGTAAAATAGATAATCAAGATCAGATTTTTTAGATCCTCCATCCAAATTCATTATCTATAAATCCATAACTTTCAATCCTTCATTAAATTCTTCTATATGTTCCTAAAATTCTTATCTTTATTCTTCAGTCATGTTTGTATTAGCTTATTATTACATTGAACACACAGATTCTCTTATCTGAAAAAGATATAAACAATTTTTACTTGTTATCCTTATACATGTAAATGAATCTTGTAATTCTTTTAAGTTACTTAAGTCTATAGAAAATCTTAATTGACTTAAACTCCAATTACTTCAAGAACAATAAAATAGGTATTATAAACTAATAATAGACAATTTTTGAATTTTGTATAGGCTTCTTACTTTTTAAAATCAATTATGCTTTCATGAATAGGAATTTAATTAACAAATGGATTATAGATGTCTTTGTAAGTAAATTAATGAAGCATGACCATTTAAGCTACCCATGCTTTGATACCATTATTGACAGCTTCGGATAATTTAGAAGTATCAAATCTTTAACACAAATTACCAAATAATTATTTTAGACTCTGTCCTTTTTATATGAATATAATTCCCAGTATTTATGCTAAATTGACATATAGCTAATATTATTATTTTTATAGGTAATCGTCGTTTTAAAATAGACTTGTCATAGATGATAGTTTTTTATCTAATTTTTACATACACATGGTCAATTCATCAAAGAAATTTTATGCTCCTATTTATTTATAAATTTTGCGTAGAGCTGAAAATATTTAGGCATATTCATCCATTCTAATTTCTACTACACACATTAACATTTATTTAAATACTATTTGTATAGTTTTGAAGATACTATTGACTAATTTCAATTGTTGTAATAATTAACTAATTATTGAATTAATTATACTTTTTATTTAGAGACTAAATGATTTCTTTAAAATCACTTAAAATAATTTATATAGTTTTATTAATTAAATAGCAAGTTTCTAAGTATTCCTCTGGTTTTGGTGCTGAAAATAATGGTTTTTTTTTTAATTATTTTTATTTCACATCAATTTCTTTGATTGCTTTCTTTATTTTTGTTAACTTAGGTTCTAAAGCAGCAGGTAATTCATTGCTTTGTCTTAATTACTTAATCATTTCTTCTTATACAAATTTCTAGAAATTAAAGGTATTATCACTATTGAAAAAGAATATCATATGTCTTCCAATTAATCTATAAATTTTAAATAATTTAATTGAAACACATGAATTATACCAATCTGAAGCAGCACATAATTTAATATATCCGATCAATTTTTCTTTTTATTGAATTTCAGTTAAAGCATTACAAAGTATTGATGCTTCAGGTGCAAAAATGATTGAAATATAACAAGAATAAAGAAAGGCACTTGTAATTAAGGCAATCTTTGTCTTATGACTACGAGAAAGTGACATGTATTCATAAAATTAGTCTTCAGAAAAAGTTTATAGATCTACCATACTATTAGCCAAAATCTTCTTTTGTTAAACTACTTCAAAAAATTAAGATGAATATCTTTATATATTTAAATCTTAATTTTAAGGATATCCAACCAATTTACTAACAATAGCATGTTTACTTAAACTAGATGTGACAACTTTAGATTAATATTCATTTCCTTCTTATTGATACAATGAATCTAATGAAATAGTTTTTTCTTCTAAATCTAAATGAACATTTTAAATTAATGGTTATAAACAAGCAAGTAATCTGTCTACTCCATTCTAAGATGAAAATATAGTATGTTAAACTTCAAAAGCACTAATCAAATCATCTATAAGTTCAAGAGATTTATAATTAGGAAACTTAATAATTTTCCAATCTTCCCATTATTCACAACATTACTAATATAAACTTCTTTTATATTAACTTAAAATATCTTCTGCAGATTAATTATTATCATAATCAAAATCTTCAGCAAGATTAACCATATTCATTTTATTTTTTTTAGATTACATTAAATCTTTTTAGGCTTAAATTTCTTTTTCTATTTCTGCTCTTGCTTTAGTTAATTATTATGTCTAATAATACTTTTAAAAATTTAGAATGTTACTAATCTACATCAATACTCTAAAGAAGTTTAAATGAGTAATATTAATACAAAAGTCAGCTAATAAATATTAAATCAAATTTACATTCTATAGATTGAAATAATGGTTAAATAACTAGACAAATTGATTCTATAGATAATGGAGTTTTAATATCAGTTCCTAATTGATCTTCTAATCTTAATGCTTCACCAATTTCGTAGAGTGCCTTTTGGTTAAAGAAATTATTTCTTAAATCTGATGAATAAAGATATTGAGTTAATAAATAAACACAGGAAGCACTTAAAGCAATTTTTTATCTTGTCTGATTTTCATCTCCCCTTGTATCTCTACTCATATTTGTTCGCAAACTAAAAATAACATTATTCTATTACATTTTATATGCAACCACACATAAATTAGATGATGATATATTTTATCTAAATTGATATGAAACTGGATTTGAATTAGATGATACAATATTACAAAAAATCATTAATAAACAAGAAATTTCCTATATTGAATTAATTTTTATACTTCTTCTCCTTATCCATCTGATAATAATTGTTATAATTTTTCTAATATCTTTTGCATAGTTTTCAGATCATCAAATTCCCATTTACGACTTGGTATATTAGTTAATAAATATGTAGTTACAATTCTGATTTCCTCTACTGGAGATTCTAAACAAGATAAGATGATTTATTTATAATTCCATTATTCTAAATTTTTCAATTTATCTTAAAACTTTTATATGTCATTTGGATCTGATGCTTTTTTTTAAATGCATTCAAAAACTTTTAAAATTTAAAGTACAGCATATTATAATTCTAAAGTTGGCATATTAGCAAGAGTATGTTCAGCAGGTATTGTAACATTACCATAAACTCTGGCCATTAAACAAAATTCATTATATAAAGTCCTTTATAATAATAACAAAGTATTATTAAAATTTTCAGTTGTCAAAACTATTGATCCTAAATATAGATCACAAACTTGACTTTCTAATATTGTTACTAAAAATTAGCAAAGACTTCCATATATATATGGATCTAATTTTTTACAAGTCAATAATTTTAAGACTTAAATAAAGATAACCTTTTCTTCTTTCTTATCTTATTTTGTCTTTTCATTTTAACTAGCTAGAAGTTCCCTTTCTTTTTTTTTATTGGATCATTAATATCTTTATCTGTTAATATTTTTGTATATGATGGATTATCTACTAAAATCTTACCATATGCTCTAATTAATGAACCTAACTTCTTATTCATAATTTAACATTACTCTTAAGTTTTAACAGATTCAGAATTAGCAAAATGATATCGTTCTGATTCTAATTCATCAATCATTTTACTAATTTCTGAAGAAATTTTATCAGAATATTTTTCTTTTAAAATTGGATTTGATTTTTTAAGAAATCTATTTAACGAACTTATCATCTCAAAAACATATACTATAATTTTATTTTTTGTAAAAATTTCATCTGCTTTAGCTTTTTTAGAGATAGAAAAACAATAACTTAAAATATCCATTACTCCATCCATTGTTATAAATTCTTCTAATTATGTAGCAAAGGATTCTGCTACAAAACATTTACTCATTAATTATAATGTACATTCTACAGATTAATCAATTTTTGATTTATCATCTTTAAATATAGCAAATATTTATTCAAGCCATCTACCAAATAAAATACATTATTAATCTGTCATCCAATCACCTAATTTGATTTCTGATGCAAAATCAGTCAAACCCTTAAGTAAACAAATAGGAATTGTAAGAAAACTTTTTTACTCTAAGTTAGTAAGAATATTCTTTTAAATTGTTTTCTTTAGTAATTATTTTAAATCTGGATTATTCTTATACAATATTTTTAAAGATTTAAGACATGACTCACATAAAGTTTCATCTTCAGGTTCATTTATTGTAACTAAATTTGTTAAAGCCATAATTATAATCTTTTGAACTGGTTTCTAATTTTCTACTAATAATGTGCAATTAGATAAGAATTAATTGATCTTTTCATGAATTTGATTTTTCTAAAATCTAATAATAATGACATTAATTACTAAATTTTAGAATTGAAATGTTTTGACCATTTAGTAGGATCAGATATGACATATGATATTTTAAGAATTAGATCTGTACATAAAGTTGCAGATTTATTAGGATTGTTGAGACATTATTCAGTTAAATGAATAAATAAATCCAAATATTTTACATCTTAATTCTCCTATCCAACTTAATCAAACACAGACACATTCATCTCTCTTGGATCTTCTTATAATACATCCTTTATGATTTCAACATTCTTATTTGCTATAATAACATTTTTTATAGCTGAAGCCAATTTAGAATCTCCAAGTTTCATTATGTATTATATAAATTTTAATATTCAATGAATTATCATATTTTTTTTAATTCATTAATCTTTCTCTCTTATTCAATAGTCTCTTCAAGAACTATTTAATCATCCTTTGTTACAATCCAATCATAATTTTTATAATAATAATGATATGGCAATCCAGGAGGATGTAAAATATAACTAGCCTGCATGTAAGTTAATACAGTGTCACCCCCTTAAATTAATATTATTTAATACTTGTTCCATAGATAAGTGTGTAAATTTAAGATTAATTTATCATTGAGTCTGCTGTTACTCTAAGATAAGCTGATCCAGCATAACTGTGAACATCAAATCCACTAATCCCTTATGCTAAAATATTATATGCTGGTTCTAAGGAATAGATTGATGGGACCAATCTAGAAAACTTTTATGCTCTAATAGTCTGTGTGTTTGAATTGTCAAGAAATTGATTATAAACAGAATAATAAGCACCAACAGATCCTGCTAAAGTCAAATAATTATTTGAAATGAAATAGGCAACATAAAGTGATCTCACATGACAAAAGTCTCTTGTGAGGAATCTGACATCCATACTATTTGCAGTAGGAATACCCATTTAAATTCTGACACTCGTATATAACGAATTAAATATTTCAAAGTCTGCACCTATAATGAATGCTGTAACTTTTGGTGCTGGATAGCGAGGATAATAGGATATCATGAAATCTTGTTATCTCGCTCCAAAACCTTGGCTTAATTGATATAAATCTTCTGCTTAATAATGAACATATTGTATTTCAACTTAATCATCAACCAGAGCAACCCATTTTACAGTAAGAATAGGTATGACTGCTGGACCCCATATGATATAATTAATATTAAACCCAAATAAAGTTACGTCTGAAACGTATGTTTGATAATTAATGTTTCTTCCTCTACTCCATTAAATCTCTTAGTGCATCAAAAGCACTTATGGGCGACTAGAGTTAAATAAATTGCAAGACATACACACTAAATCTTCTTGGAAATATCACTTAACTCTAAAATCTCATTGGATAAGTTGGAAATAAAAATTGATCTTATTTAGATATACTGTTATCTATTCCAGATTGCCATTCAGCATAATATTCAAATCCATATTAGGCATTTGAAATTGTAATACACAATATTACAATTAAATATAACATTAAAAATAATCAAATTGCAAAAACGATATTATAAATATATTTCATATTGATGTTGTTAAACATAATTGTATACTATATATTATGAATAAATAATTTAGATAACAAAAAAATATCCAATATTCAATTCACTCTTATTAAGAATCTAAAATATTTTATTTTATTGAATCTTAAGAATTCCTACTTTTTGCTAATATTCAATATAATCTGAAAAAAACGAATTTAAATATAATTACCTTTTGGTCTTTAAATTACACTTTTATATATGATAATTTTTTGAATCTCAATAAACCTTATCTATTCTCTTTCTTTCTAAGACATTTTATGTATGGTATCATAGATTTATTCTTTTTTTTCTCATTATCTTTACATATATTTTATTAATATCTCATTATTAAAGTGGTTTGATCAAGTCAGTGGATACAATTTCTGAAAATACTAGAGTATTCTATTTGTTAAGACTATTGAATAATCAAGCCATAATCACTCAATTCTAAACTTCCTGAGTTAAATTTTATTTGTGTTCTGAATACAAATTTGATTATTTTGTTCTTAAATAAATTCTTTTTTCCAAATTTTTTTTATTGGCTTAAGGATTGACTGGCTTATTTATTAATTAAATATTAAGTTATTCTCGTTAATTAATTCTTATTAATTATCATTTACTTTCTTTCTCAAGTTGATTAATGGATTATTAAAGCTTGATAATTACTTATTAGAAATTGTTTAACTTGAGTTTTCTGTCTTCAATTTTTATTAACTTAAATGAAATATTTACATTTATTTTATACTTGAGTTATTTTTCACTTTTATCTAATTTTATTTTTATCGATTGAACATAGATTAATTATTCTTTGTTCTAAAAATCAAAAAATCAAATTAAACTAAGAGCTTTCTAATATCTTGAGTGTCTTTCCACTTTTTCATTTTAATCATCATATTTTGAAATTTCATAATTAATATTATAACAAATTTGTTTTACAGAAGGTGAATATTATTAACATCTTAGAAGTCTTAGGCATTTCTTTGAACATGAACATCTTTTTGTTAAAATTACTTTAAATTCAACATTAATAAGAATAAGTAAAATTACAAGTAAAATTAAATGTGTGTTAAATTAATCTAAACTCATTAATTATATATATATATATATAAATAATATTCCAATGAAGATACTTAAGTTCAAGATTTTTAAATAATATTAATACCTAAACTTAAATATGATAGATATATTCACTATTACAAAGATGTCTTATTTGTTGATTTTTGATTATTACTCTCTTATGAAAATTGTTGTTTGGTTCTTTATTTTTTGGAAGAGAGTGTTTTGAAATTTTAAAAATTTTCTATAACATTAGTAATCTGTTATGCTAAATCTACGAATGAAACAATAAGCATAGGAAAAGCTTCCTAAAAGTCTTAGTCATCTTTCAATTCAGTTAATATGATGGTTGATAATTTTTACATAATTTATGTAAATGTTATGGCGAATTTCTCATCATTATGTATTAAATAATAATCACTTTCTTCAACCCTTTTAATTATTTACTATTCTCTCATTATTCTTTTAATACTATTCTAAATAAGTATATTTATATTAGATCTCTAAATAATACAATTATGTAATTATTCCCTTGTATGTTATGGTAAATGATCTAAATTTCCAACTAATCCAAAAAAATCTGTAAATTTTTTGTATAAAATTAGAAGGTCCTTAACAGATTATCCAGTTTCACTTCTCTGTTCAGGAGGTCTGGAAGATGATTAACTTTAAGGAATGGATAGCACTTCTAAATATGGTTAATCAACAATAATTAATTCTTATTATTGTAATTTCTGTTTGGCCTATGATTTTGTTCCAGAGCATGCTCCACCCATTTTTGAAGAATAAAGTAAATAACTTAATTAAAATACTAAAAAATTTATAAAACTAAATTGATAACATTCTTTTTTTCTATCTAATCAATATTTATATTCTGATGCTTTTTAATAAAATATTAGAATAACAATTAAATCAATTAAATTGTTTTTTTTCAAAGAACTTTTTCTTTTGATATTTTAATGATATGTAGACTAACAATTCTAATGAATTTTAATCATGCAAGTAATTAAATACTAAAATATTTTTAATTACTAATTAATCACAACTTGTATTGTTTACAAATCTATACATTCTAGTTCCCTATCAAGCTTTGTGGGAACTATTGAATAACTTGAAATGTGAAAGTTCCTTTTCTGAATTTCAGACTATTATTACTGACTAATACTTATTTAATTTACATCAAGGAATTTACATTATTGTATATCTAATTTTTTTAATTTTTTATTACAACACTCATTTTATGTGATAATAACTAAATTTATTAGAATTATTTTTATTTATTTTCTAAAACATCCTAAATTTTATATTAAGTTATTCTCCTATTATATATATGAAATCGAATTAATATTAATTAAATCAAAATATTTATCTCTAATAGAATTCAAATTCTATTGGAATTTAGACAAATGAATTACACAACAATCATATAAATTTAAATTGTGATTTATAACAATAATTCTTTATGAAATGATATTGAGTATTTCAGAATTCTAAAATCTTGTAATTATTTTTGACCTTACTAGATTCTAATATGACGAAGTAATTTATCATAATTTTTAAGAAATCATTTTAGATATTTATTAAATTATTTTTTCTTCATAAAATGAATAAGGGTTTGACTCTCTCATTTTCACAATAGTCAACTCAATTAGATCTAGATTAATCCACATATTAAGAAAATTCTCCAATATTATAGTTTCTCAAAAAATAAAAAAAAAGAAATATCTTCTATATTGGCTTTAGAGTAGTCGCTGTTTAAGTTTAACTAAAGCATGCATATTATTTAGTAACATAATTTTTATATAGATTTTAGATTGAAGTTAATGAATATGGAAAAAAGTGGATGATGAGAATTCGTTTTAGTTAATTATAACAATTTAAGAAAAATTTGTGTAAACTTTATCAAGTTAAACTCACTCTTTCAACGAATTTTGAATTTAATTCATTAAGTCCTGGTAACCTGAAAAAAAGAGCCTTAAAAATTTAATCATTTTTTAATTAAATAGGGGTGTAAATTAATAATATATAATAAAGGAATTTTATGATTCTGAATTCTTCCTATTGCTAATAGTTTTTATTAGAGTAAAAATGTTTAGGAAATATCTTGATAGACTATACCGAAGAAGAGGATCTTTAATTAGAATCTTGAATAGTTATAATTAAATTAAGAAATGTAATTTTCTATTTTTATTATGTTGTTTAATTATATTCTATATAAATTAATTAGTTACTCTTATTGTAGCATATATTGAATTGAGATTTGCATTTATATTTTAAGAAAAATTGTAATTAATTAATTCTGTTAACAATTTCAAATATGTTTTACAACAGATCAAATCAAAAATTGTCAGATTATTAGAATAAATTAAATACATCATCTTATTCAAATAAATCACGTGGATCTTTTAAAGAGAATTCTCTTGAAACTAGAAGTAACTAGTTTATCAATTAAATTAGACATTACTCCTAACAATTAAAATAGACCATTAACTGCTCGTAATGAATACACAAATCCATCAAAGGTGAAGTAGTTGTTAAATAATTTGATATAAGGTGATTAACATAAAACTTCAAAATAATAATTTGGATAAAACATATTTCAAAAAAAATAAATAGATAACAACAAAGGTGATTATTTATGTAAGTTAACAATAATATAAATAGTGTCAAGTAGAATTATTAATTTTGGAAGATAGAATGTAATATCTCCTTAAAATAATGAAACCTTATTAAAATCTGGTTTCATAATTCCAGAGACTAGTAGAGAATAAGATAAAAAACAACATAAAAATTTATACTATTTATCTATTAAGCAAAACAATTCAAATTCTAATTCACAATAGCAAATATAGAATAAAAATTAAAAATTGTTAACAATTTCATAAATTGCTAAATAATGTAAAAAAAATAGCATTACTCCAAAAAGACAAAATACTATTAATAATGAAAATATTAATAATTTAAATAGTATAAATAGTATAAATAGTATAAATAGTAATTCTTCAAATAAATAATAATAAAAGATACAAATTGCATAAGTTGGGAGTAATAAAAAAAAGTAATTTGAATAATTAACCTTAGCATAACAACTTATAAGGAAACATTTAACATTTTAAAATCGAAAATTGATAATCATAATAATATTCAATCAAATTAGACATTAGGAAACAAATAAACAGAAAAATCAATATTACTCAAATCTCCAAAATCTAAAATAGAAAATACTAAATGTACAACTATTTAACCGATTGATGATTTCACTTAATAAAATATATACAAGTCATTGTTGGAAAAGGAAAAGATATGGAATGATATAATCAATTTAATAGATAATCCTAATTAAATAACAATAGCAACAAAGTGCACTTAATTGTAAAAGTTAATTCGATTGATTAGTGAAAAGAATCATGTATAAATATTTTATTATATTCTTAGAGTGAATATTTATTTAGAGTAGAATCTCATATACTTGAGATCTTTTTATATGAATCCTTTGCATGTTATCTTTTAGTTAGTGATTATTTAAATGATCAAACTAATGAAGATCATAATATGAAGAATTTGATATAGTATATAATTAGTAGCAATCTTTATGTGTTATAAGTGTTAGAGAATGTGACAAGCAATCAATTAAATTTGAATTTATTAAAACAGAGAATAGATTAAAGAACTTTTAATGTACGTAAAGTTTGTCCAAAAGGAAGGTAGGCCTTACAAAAGAACAATTTTATCATTAAGTCTATTTTGGGTTTGATGTACTTTATCTAATCAATATAAAAGTCCAAAAGGATTGACGAAATAACACGACCAGAAATTTTTATGATTTTATCTCGAATAACCACCACACCAGATTAATATATCTTATAATAGAAGAAAATACATTCTCACATAGAGGAAATTATGCCATTTGATTTGGAAAGAACTTCGACAGCATCAAATAAAGAATATACACTAGTTTTAGATTTAGATGAAACTTTAGTTCATTATTAAGAAGTAAATACAGATAGTATTTGAAAGTTTCCTAAAGGAGGAGGACAATTTCTAGTGCGACCTTTTGTAGAAGAATTCTTAGAATAGTTATCTAAATATTATGAGATAATTATATTTACTGCTGCACTTCCAGATTATGCCAATTTTATCATTGATATTATTGATAAGAAAGGATTAATTAAATAGAGATTATATAGAGATAAAACTATTTTTAAGGATCAAGTCAACATTAAAGTATTTACTTTATCTTATATTTACAGGATCTTTCAATTCTAAATAGAAATTTATCTAAAATTATAATTGTTGATAATATGCCTGAAAATTTTTAATTGTAACCTGAAAATGGAATTTTTATTTAAAGTTGGTTTGGGGATACTAAAGATAGAGCATTAAAAGATTTATAACCTTTGTTAGAACGTATTACTTTTATCATAAATATATAGAAATAGTTATAAAAAAATGCAAAGATATAAGAGTAGCATTGAATTAATTCAGAGAATAAATGATTGAAAGAGTTTAAATGGGTATTAAAAATCCATATTCATATCTATAATTAAATTGAATAATAAAAATCAATTTTGTTATTAACTTAATAATTAATAATTATTAATTAAATATTCTAATTATAGTGTTTATGATATTATTAAATTAATTTCGTTTTTTTATAGAACATAACAATATAGTTTAAATCAAATAATCCTTTCTTATATACATATATTTAATATATAGTCATTGTAACAACTTGTGCATAATAACAAATAATGTTATTGTGTCTCTATTTTACATTCTAAAATGGAGAAAGTGAAATGGAAATTAGTTGATAATTATAATGAAAAGGAAAAAAAGAAGAAGGTAGTTTAATATGTGATCTGTATATTTATCAATTTTATACACATTTTTCTTAATAAAATCATTTAAGCCAAAAATTACTGATTGCCATAGCGAATAATGTTGCAAACATAATTCCAGTATTATTTGTCATAGAATTTATGCACATACATAATTCTTTACAATTTTATGGTAAGAATGTTCCAGATACTATTAAATAGTTAACATTCACATAACTTGCACCTCCCATTAATCCAACCCATAACATTAAACAAATTTGTATAGCAATATTTATTTGATAATTTAAAAAATAATAAGTAATAGCTATTGCTGCCCATAATCCACAATTAATTCCTTAAATGATAGTTAATAAAGTAACATTTTTAATTTATATTATTTTGAGTGATGATCTTGATATGAACACACCAATTTAATAACAGAATGCTAAAATAGCATAAGCATTATTTTCAAAATAATTTCCATCAGTTTAGGCTGGATTAGCACGATCTGCCCAACAAGTTAATACAAAATATTCAAAAAAATAGACTGCTCCTAAATTTAAAGAATATGACCAAGCTAAATTAAGAACATATCTCATATTTTCTAAACTCATTTATAAATTGTTTGTGCTTTCATCTTCTACTTCTTCTTCTACTAATTAAACATTTGTTAAACTTCTTCTTTTATTATCTAACCATGTAAAATTGTATAGATATATCAATAAAAATGGTATTGCTGCTATAAATATCTAATATTAAATTGTATATTACCCAAAAATCTGTAAATTTGAGTGCTCTAAGAACTAAGAAAAATCCAGATCCAAAAATTCCTGCAAATCCTGTTCCAGAACTCCAAAATCCAATTAAAGAAGAGCTAAATGATTTACTATAACCAAGCATTGTTGCTTCTCCAAAAGATTACATACAACCACACAAAGTTGCACCTAAAAGGGAAATGTAGAATGCATAATCTTATTCAATAGTGGTGCTATTTTAATAATTATCTATATATTCTACCATACTGCTATGATAATGAAACTCACTGCAGATAATGATATTGCAACATAAATTCTTTTCTTATGTTATATTTTGATAAATAGTTTTGCATTCATAAAGACCATTCCAATAGATAGGAAGATTAAAGAACTATTGTGGAATTCAAGATTTACAAATTAAATGCACTCATAAATGATTCTTTATTAAAGTGTTTTGCAATAGATTAAGCTGATGTAGCAACTAATACATATCCTGTATTATTGATTAAACCACATAAAAACATTGCTATAGAATACTTGATTTAATTTTATTAAACGTCTCGTTCCTAATTACTCAAATATACTTTACTAATACAGTTTCGGGAGCATTTTCGTCTTAATTTAATGATTAATAAGTACCATAAGTTTAATTTGTTTTGAGCTATTCTTTCATTATTAAATGTTTCTTAATTTATTATAATTATTTAGAGGTGATAAGTAAATAGATCATCCAATTCTTGGTTAGATGTCATGTAAAAGCTTATAAGAAGCATACAAAAACTGTATGAGTTTTATTGATAATGAATAGTATCAATAAAAATAATGTCGACCTTATTATAATTTATGTATATGTTGTAA
The DNA here is from genome assembly GCA_000733385.1 of Paramecium biaurelia. NCBI lineage: Eukaryota > Ciliophora > Oligohymenophorea > Peniculida > Parameciidae > Paramecium > Paramecium biaurelia. The sequence continues at coordinate 114,227 of JPFL01000092.1, forward strand.
TGATTAATTTTTTTAGCTATTTCTTGTTTTTAAGCAAAGGATGATTTAGAATTTTAATAATTTATAGATGAAAAAATAGAAGAAAGAAGAAGACTAGTAAAAGTAAATTAAATTCTTTATTTTTAAGTTCTTAAGAGAAAATAAATCATAATTACCTGAATTGTAAAAGTCTAACTAATAATAATTTTTTAATTTATTTTAATTTGTAGATGATGAATAAGGACAAGAGGAATAAGCTAAAAACTTTTATTAAAAATAATAATAAGACAATAAAAAGTATTTATGAATAAGTAATTTATTTTCAAAAATTTTCAAACCACAAATAATCAATAAATATACAACACATTATTAATATTTATTTGTCCTTCTACAATCTAGAGGAATATTCATTAGACCATTCATAAAATAAATGTTCTAGTATAGTTATTAATAATTATTCTTCAGCAGATCTGTTATCATTAATGGAATATTTAATTTTTTTGCATGATTAGAAAGGTAAAAACATATTATTCCTTTTTAATTTATAAATGCACTTACTCTTGTAAATAAAGTATTCATTACATTCATATATGAATAATTAATGAAATATGCTCTAACATTTTTAACTTCATTTCATTTTATAAATAAGGGAATGGAAAATGTTATTTCTGCTTAAATTGGAATATTATTATAAAAGTCTCTTGATGTAATACTTAAGTATCTCAACTAGGACAAAAAATTGTCTTCATTAAGTTATAGTTTTCTTCTTCTTCAATATCCATGATTTCTAAGTGATATGAAAATTACAAATACCATTCTTATTTATTAAAATGTTTCATTTGATTTAAAAAGAATTAAATTATTAGGTAATTCACAAGGAAAAGAGGCATACCAATATTTGATTGAATTGGAAGAATACAAACCCAATATTCAAGAGGATAATTTTCTTATTGTAAGAGTGTATATTTAACAAATTTGAGTCTCTCTATCATTTTTAATAAAAATATTATATGTATTGAATAGTTTAATCAAAAAAATATAACATTGGAAATAGCCTCTGATAATATTTAATTTAGAGTTCATAATTTATTAATGTTTGCTAATCTTCCTGGAAAAGTAGCTCTTATTACTGGTTCAACAAGTGGTATAGGTTTGTCTGTTGCTAAGAAATTTGCATCTTAAGGAGTACATATAGGACTCAATGGATTTGCAAAACCAGAAGAAATTACTGCCATCAGAAAAGAAATAGAGAACTAATTTAAAGTAAAGACATTCTATCATGGAGCTGATTTGAAAGAAGGCCCTTAAGTATTTTAAATAAATATAGAATAGGTTAAAAATATGGTGTAAGAAACGAGTAAGGCTTTAGGAAGTGTTGATATCTTAGTCAATAATGCTGGAATTCAATATATTGAATCAGCAGTAAACTTCCCAGAATAGAAATTCAATGACATTATTGCAATAAATCTTACTGCTGCATTTCTTACAACTAAATATGCTTTACCATAAATGATTGATAAAAACTGGGGTCGTATTATCAATATGGCTAGTGTTCATGGTAATATAGATTACTAATTAAATAGGTTTGGTTGCTTCTGTGAATAAATGTGCATATGTAGCAGCAAAACATGGAATTGTTGGATTAACAAAAGCAACAGCTCTTGAAGTTGCCAAAACAGGAGTTACTATTAATGCAGTCTGTCCTGGTTGGGTAATGACTAAATTGATAGAGACATAAATTTAATAAAGGGCTGATTAATATAAGATATCATTTGAAGAAGCTTAAATAAAATTATTAGAAGAGAAGTAACCCTCTGTAACACCAGTCTCAACTGAATAGTTAGGAGATTTGATAACATTTTTGTGTTCTAATTCAGCTTCATAAATTAAAGGATCTGCTTACACAATGGATGGAGGATGGACAGCATAATGATCTATAAAATAATGATATAAAAGTTAATCATCTTTTTTATATTTGATCTGGATTATATTTTAGTTTAAATATCTTTGGGAATGTATTAATAATAAGGATGTGAAACATTTAATATTAATTTATTGTAAATGATATTATTTTTTAGATGGATATAGAATGATCTGAAAGATCAAAATTCATTATATAATTAAATAATTTAAATTCATTTCTTCATTCTTATTTATTTTCTCTTTTTTTCATTATTTTCACCTAAGTTCAGGATTTATGATTGTGAGACTTATTATGAACTTCTTGCATCCTATTTATTATTATTACTCATCAATATTGGAAGATATTCTACTATATCTTCATAGCTGGGAATGTAAAAAATCTTTGGTTAGTACATAACTTATTCATTCAATTCTAAATCCCTCTTCTTAATTTTGTTATATTTATATTATCTCAATCTCTTTAAATATTAAGAATAAACAATCATTTCTTTCATAAATGCTCTTAACATTTCTTTACTGTAAGTATTCACAAATTCTGTTTGTAGAATACTAGCATTTATTAAATAATAGTATACCAATAATTTTCTTGATTTTAAAGTTAAAAAATATATTGTTAGTACATCTCCTTTTTTCTCTAATTTAATTGATTATAATTTTTTAAAAGTTATTCCTTAAAATACTTCTACCAAACACCACTTAATGATTTTTTATAATTTTTGAATTTTAAGAGAAATTCTTGAAATATTTATCTAATTTTTTAAATCTTATGATGAGTACTAACAACTTGATTTTTGAAGTAGTGTAATTCAGCTCTTTATTTTAGAAAGGGTATTATTTTTTAAATGTGTTCTTTTACTTATTTCTAATAAATTGCTCTACAAAAACATAATGAAGCCCTAATTATATTATATTTAATTTTACAGTTTAACATCAAAAAATACTCTATCATATAATGTCAATCCTTTAACAACAATTAGTCTTTTATGAATCTTTTTCATAATTCTTTTAACTTAGAATGCCATTAAAGTAGATTAATTTTATGCTTCAATTTTATGTTAATACATATAGAGTATTTTACTACTCATTAATGCTATAAAAATGAAATTTAGCCAATGAAGACATACTTTATTTTTTAGTGTTTTTTTTGATTATACAAAATTAGATCTTTGTCTTAAGATTTTACCTAATTCTCTAGTTTTTTGTTCATATACTTTTCTTGATTGTTCATTTTAATTTAACTATTTCTTTCTAAATAAAACATCTTCTATTCTATTATCTGATTGTACTCTTTTCATTTCTCTAAAACTCTTTTATTATTCTTCATTATATTCTACAACTTTTTAAATATTTTCTTTTATTAAATCCTTAAATATTCCTCTTTATCTTAATCTTTATTTCCTTCTTTTTCTTATTTCTGCTACTTAAGCTAATAGAAAATCAGAATTCATTCTTTCTAACGATTATTATTTAGGATTTAACAAAAAAATAGATTCAGTTTCCATCTTTTTTTACATAGTTTAAGGTCTTTTCATTTATTTTGTACCAAATTAGTATTTTAATTTCACCTAAGTATCTAAATCACAAACCATACTAATATATATATAATCACAATGAAATATTTTTGATTCATCTACTTTATATTTCCATCCTTTAACAGATATTATCTAATCACAAGAAAAATTTGTTGGAAATGGATTAACAGATGAAACAAATAATTTAAAATTTGTACTCTCTACTTAATTCATATAAAATTATAATGGAACTGGCTGAATTTTTGATCTAATCTTATAATAATAAAATTCCATCTATCTCACTGATTAAACATTCCATAATTCAGGTTATAACTCAATAGGATGCTTTAGAATAACAAGTTAATATATTTTTTACCTTATCATGCTAATAATTAATTAAGGTTTCTCCAAAACTCAACTACTGACTGTTTACTTGAATTGGTTACTCAGTTTACTCAATACGATAGTCAAGCACCTTGTCCCTCTTATAACAAATCCATTTTACTCGGCCTAAGAAATAAGTTGCATTCTCCTTTAATAGTCTGGTGTCATCTTCTAAGTCAAATAAGCCATCTAATTGAGGATCTTTGATCTGGTCTTGAATGAACTAGCAGTCTTAGGGGGTTTTAAGCTACTCTCACGAAACAAGTCATTATCAGAATCTTCACTAAACAAGCTCTATTCTTTAAACAAATCTGTTTTATATTTTTCATAACCACTAGGAGTGTTGCATAGAACTTGTGATTTCACTTTTAAATGTCTACTAGATTATTATTATTATAAAGTTGGTTTTTAGCTAGACTCTAGAACACTTTACGAAAATAACAAATTTCGTTTAGTGGCAGTTCTGCTTATGACTTACTTATTTAGCATAATAAAATTAATAATTGAATTATTGTAGTTTAAGAATAATAAACACTAAATTGATTTATAATGTTTATTATAATAACATATATACATAGTTTGCAAATAAATAAAAACATATAAACAATCATAAAAATACTGCCATATAGGTATTTATTAGTGCTATAAAAAGAAAAGCAATACCTCCTAGAAAATTGAAATTTTTTTCAGATAACTTATTTGCAATCAATTTTCCTCCATGAACTGCTATAACTGTGCAAACAAAGTGAGCTATAATTGCACCTAAGAAAATATAATAGGGATTATATATTGCTGATAAACTTATAGTGGTAATTTGACTTTTATCTCCCCATTCTCCCAAAAGCGTTAATGTAAAAGCTTACCAAACCACTGATTAAAATTGTACTTATATAAAATCTATTTTTAATATTGAAATACATACTTTTTGTAACATTATCGTTAACTTAATCTGTTTCAGGATCTGGTAAATTCATTAATTTTTTATCCAATGTTGTTAACTCTTATTCAACTTATTATAAATCTTCTTTTTCTTTCTTCATTGTATACCAAGTATATAAAAACTTAATTCCAAAACCATAAAACACAATCGAAACTATAATTTATGCATATAGGATAGAAATCAATTCAGGAATTACAAGTCCAAAAATTGTACTTATTGTTGTAATGAGTATAAGAGCAAAAGTAGATCCAATTAAAACTGCTATTCTATTATATTTAATTGACATTATGGCAGCTAAGAAAAATGTCTATAATCGTATTATAATTTATATATTACTTTATCTCCCAACTCAGTAACAATAATCGAACTAAATGATTATGATAAACTAAGAAGTATTTTATCATTTCCATCAAAGCATAAAGTCTAAGCTATTAGAATAAAAAATAATATTATGTTATTACATTTCATAATATTAATAATTCTTCTTATATAATTATCTTATTTAGAACATATATTATTATTTCTATAAATTTCAACTTTAAGTATATAGATAACATTCTAATTATTTTAATTTTTGAGATAAATAAATTCAAATTATTTTGTATTTCTTAAAGTATTTTAATAAATTAAGTTTTTAGTTGTGAAATACCTTAAAAAAATAATAATTTATTTTAATATTAATTAGAAGAGTTAATTAATATTCTAAATATAAGATGAACATCCAATAATTTCCAAATTATTATCCTTATGTCTTAGAATCTTAAGTACCATTTTAAGGAGAGATTGAACAATAAAGTATGTCATTAATTTATTATTAATTCAGAATAAAGTTCCAGTTCAAATTACAATGAGTTTAACTTTATCCATTAGAATTTCAATCCTTCTGCATACCCTCATTATTAATTCGATTATGTTCAAGAACATGAAATCCCAAATTAAATAAAGAATAAAAAAAATAAAAAGAACAAGTAATTAAATTATATATTGAAAACAGGATAAATGATTAAAAGGGATTGTTGCCAAAAACTTTGGAATCAGAAAAACAAGTTGTTGAAGAGATTTAATAAATAGCTGTTTAATAATAAGGAGAATAGATGTAAATTATAAAATGAATTTGATTTAAGATTAAAACCAATAACTCCATACACAGTTCTACATTTTACATAGGGAAGTCCAATGCCAAAACTCTAATCTGATTTAGTTTCTAATTAACATAATGAAGGAGCAGTATCATAGGAGGGTTCTCAATAAACATAAAAATAGAAAGGATAGAATCAATTAACAAAGAAACCTAAAAAAGAGAATGTAAATAGTGGTCATTGGTCAACTGATGAACATACAACTTATATCTAATTTCTACAATAATATGAGAATATTATGACATCTTCAATGATGAAGAAAACTTCTAAGATATTTAAATAGATGAGTGAATTGATTGGAACTAGAACTCCTAGTTAATGTAGAAGTCATCATTAAAAATTTAATCCTTATGCATTGAGAGGAGAGAATGGAAAACGTTTGCCAAGAAGTGAAAGAAGTAGAGCAGGCAGAAAAAAGAAGAATCCATAATCTGATTTGCCTAAGGCAGGTAATAAATATAAATGAATAAAAGAGGAAGCAAACTTGATTTTAAATTATGATGCTGCTGATCCTTACTATTTAATGCTTTTAGAACAATAGAAATACTACTATGCAGGTTTACATTAAGATTATTGGAATTAAGGATAAGAAATAGAATAGAATTAGAATATTAAGAAAGAGGAAGAAATTGATCATCTAAATCATGTATAAATGTAATAATCAGAATTTGATGAATATTTAAAATATAGTTTCTAAAGGAATTTAAATCATTAGGATTACAATTTTGATGCTAGAAATTAGACAATAAACGATTTATTAATATGATAATTATAATAATTGAAATATAAATCATTAAAAATTATGTAAAATATTCTTAAAATATAATATATAACATATATAAAATATTAACTAAATGACAAAATATCAAGACGAATGTTATAATAAAATATTATAATAGAAGATAAAATTCTAATACATTTAATTATTAATATTGAAAAATGTTTAATTATTACAATTATTTGAATATTTTAAGTATCAAATCAGTTCTTCAAAATTTAATTTTTCAAGATGTTCATACTCTTCATTCAATGTGACTTTTCTATACATGAATCTTGTAGATGGTAGATTATTTCTATCTTCAGCATCTAATAATTATAATATACAATTAAATTACTTTTTTATCCTATTCTATCATTATAATTTTCTCCAATCCAAAATTCTTTAATTTCTTTCTCAAAACTACTCTATCTTACAGAATTCCTAGCTAATTCAGCTTAATCTATTGCTGATAAATCAAAAATTTATGATGCTATTGCATATTCTTCTAACAAAGGCTCATTTGTTAGATGTAAAATTAAGGGATCATCTGTAGATAAACAAACATTCAAACCAATTTGAAAATACTTTTAAAACGGAGATTTTTAATAACGACAAAATAATTTATTATTTGATACAGGTGACATTGCTATTCCAATTTATTTTAAATAAAATAAATATTATAAAACTGGTGACTTTTACAATTCTAAACCATGATTTATACCATCAGATACTAAATATGCTGTGGCCAAATGATCAACATTACCAGCTTCTCCACAATGAGGTCGAAATTTAAAAGTATTTAAACCTCTTTATTATCTTAAAGCATTTAAAGTATATAAATTTGCATAGATATAATAAATCCAATAAGTATATGGTGGATTACGATCTCCAGCCCAATCCTTAGGAGATTATTTTAGATCTGAAATTGCAAAGTATTCATACAAAGATTCATCATCAACAGTGTCAAACCCAGTTATTTGGAATAATGCTTGATATAAAAAAGGATCTATTGTAGGATTAATTGTAATATCAAATAAAGGTCTAAATAGATTATCAATCATATCTTAGAAACAATGAATCATACCAGATTTTTTATAAACACTATAGAGTCTAGGAATTTAAACCATCCATCTAACTTTAGATGAATATAGTTTATTCTTGATTAGCCACTTTCCTAATTTATGCCATTCTTCCATAGATTTCCCGTATATAGATATTCTCCATTCACATCCAATATATTATTATTAATCCAATTGATCCATCAATTCTTTAGTCAAATCTGCAAGGTATTTACCTTTAATGTAATTATCAGTTTTCAGAAATATTTCTCTTAATTTAGGAGTACCTAAAGGATTATATTTATTGTTAAATCTATCAAATCTTTTATAGATTCCTTTGTCTGCTTATACATCAAGAGAATTTAAAGATAAATCAATAGGATCGACACTAATATTTTTAAAGATGTCTCTTAAACAAATCTTAGTTCCATCTTTATTGATATCAACATGATCATCACCAAATTTTTCATATTTTCTTTAAATGAATTCTAATAAATGTTTTGCACTCATTGCTGCTGAATGATGAATATGTGTATCAACTTTAAAGACATTATAAAAATCTCTTCTTATAATATTTTTTTAATCTAATTATTCATTTTAGTGATTGAAACTAAAATTGATATTTATTATTATTACATTTCATGCATTTAAAATTTTTATTCTAAGAATTTGAGTCTGTCATAACAAAAACTAGCAATTGAATTATTACCAACACATTTCATCAGATTAATTAAATCACTTATAAATTATAACATTGTTGGTACAATGACATCAATATTTTCACCTGATTTTGTAAAAATGATTCCATTTTCTTAAAGGACTTCAGTATTCTCTAAAATAGGTAATACACCAACTTTTCTATTCCAAATAATATAAGGTTCATTTTTTGCATTATGTTAAACAAATTAACTTGAAATCTCACTTTATTCATGACCATCAAAAGAGTAATAATCTCTTAATTTCAGAATTTCAAGTATTTTTGATGCTGAATCTCTTGATTCTTTTGTTTTGGCTCCTTTGTATGGTTTTCCAGGTTTAATTTACAATATATCAAAATTTAAAGCTTCTTTTATTTCTTCATCAGCTGTATCACTAATTCTTCTAATGGGTTTAGTAGCATAACCAAATTAATTACCAAATACAGTTTTTTACTATTTTTAGTATCAATCAATACATTCTTAGTTTCATCTCTTGCTAATTTCAGATCCAGATATTATGTTTATAGATTTTAATCTTCAGCAACATATTAAATAGATAATCCTTAAGCATCTGGTTCTATTGAACCTAATCTTTAACTAGATCTCTTTTAAAATTCACTCATATATTTTAATTAAAAATTGTATTCTTAAATTATAAATTATGTAAGAAAGAAGACATAAAATAAAAAAAAATCTATAGAATCATTCATATTTGCTGAAGATAATTGGATTTTTATTTATTACTAAAATATTATCAATATTTAATAAATGAATTAAAATCCATAAAGATTTATTCTTACAAGGATATTAAATTGATATTATTTTATAAACTATGTTAAAACTTAATCAATTTAATCTAAAATATTAAATTTTATTTTACATGAACAGATAATTTTATATCTATAATATCCTTCTAATTAAATTTCATTGTATTTTAGTAATTTTAGAGATTTTTACCTTTATTTTATAACCTTTAGAAGCTGTTATTTCATAATTGCAATATAAAATTACTGGTTTCAAAAAGGGAAATTTAGAAGGACCCATGATTACATTGATTGGTTAATGAATAAATGAATATTTTATCCATATTATTACTCTAGTATTAAGGTCATATCTATTTGATTTAACACTTGATATGAATTGCTTAAAGATACCTTTTAAAGTGTATGCAACAAGTCAAACTTATAATTAAAAAAGATCTCTATTTAATTAGCTTTCCCATACAAAAATGTCAATTTTATTTCCTGTATTCTCTATCTTCAATAGATTCGAGATACAATGAACCTTTTATCTGGTAAGATTAGTCCATCCTTATTTAGGTATTTGCTTCTAGCTGTAATTAATTCTTAAATTTCCTCTTGACAGAATAATATATTGATTATCCAAGTAAAAATAATGATATCAAATTTATGAATTTTTTGTGTAGGGTTGCATTGCTTATGTTATTTTATACAATGATATTTTATGCATGATCATGTGAATATATGTTTGACACTAGATCTATAAGCTATATAGGTAGTAGTCCAAGACTGAGATCCAATATTACTTTGTCTTTGAATGGATGTTTTTGTGTATGATTGCATTAACAAATAGTTGAATACTATTTTAATCTTTAAGAATATCCTCATCATTGAGAAAATTGTTACAATCCATTTAATTAAATAATGACAGAATTTGCATGCGATGCGTGTGATAAGTAATTCAAATTAAAAAGAACATTAGAAGCTCATAAAATGATACATACAGGAGAGAAACCTTATGAATGGTATAAAATAACTTATTTAAATATGGAAAAGTGCTCAGTGTTAACAACGTTTTAGATAATATTCATCTTTATAGAAGCATCAAAGAACCCATTCTGGAGCTAAACCTTATGAGTGTGAAGAATGTAAATAAGTTTTCTCTTAAGTAAAAAGTTCTAGATTTTTAGATTTCTAATTTAAAGAGACATTAAAGAAAACATTCTAATGAGAAACCTTACAAATGTGAAGAATGTGGTAAATAATTCATTACTAGTCAAAATTACTAATAACATAATTCAAAACATTAATAAGATAGAAAATAATATAAATGTGAAAGTGGTTGTGGAAAAACATACTTTTATATGTGTAGTTTAAAGAAACATGAAAAAGAAATGCATCAAAAGAAAGATAAACCAATTTTTACTAGTGAATCATATAATTAATAAATTAAGAACCTAAAAGATTTTTTTACTTGTAATCATCCTTAAATTATACATAAAAATCATATAGATGTACTCTTTAATGGATGTTTGTATTATTACAATGAAGGTACTTTAAATATGATAATTAGATAATTAAAAAATTGAATATCATGAACTTGTTGATGCTGCCAAACTAGAATGTGACCCAGTTAAAGATCATCAACATTTTTAAAAGACACAATAATTTGCATAGATAGATTGTTCATAATGTCCCTAAGAAGTTAATTGTTGTTTAGCTACAAACCAAGGAAATGTTCAAGAAACAGAATATCCACAATCTTTTGTTTTGCATTATCATGGGCCAAATTGTGGACATCCTATAGTATTGCATAATGGCCATGTTGATTATCTGGTCAATGAGATGCTTCATTACCCTCATGATGGACATTGTGATAACCATGGAATTCTGAATAGAATCACAGTATAATGAGAACATTAATAATTATATAATTCAAAAATGTCATTAAGAAGTGTTGTCGAAATTGTAACTCATGTGGAGAGTTTTAGAAATGTTGATCTCTATTACTAAGGTGTTTATTTTCTAAGAATTACTATTCATAATGATGCTCCTCAAGATGTAGACCCAATTAATTTAATTTTTTTAGGTTAATAAAATCTATGCCCATCCACATGACCCTTGTGAATCTTATAAGACATATCCATAAGAGGCATAATAGAATGTTAATCCTCCTAAATATTATGAAACTCACATTTTTAGACCAGCCTCAATAGTTACATCCAATTCAGCATTTTATACTAAAGCATTTTTCATAAAGTTTTGTGAGGAGGAAATTGAACTTAATGATATATGTAATTTCAGAATTGAATTTGATGCAGGTCCCAAAAAAGAACAATCATTAATTATGTAAGTTGATTTAATGTTTTTTGATTGTTTGAATTCTTAAAAAGATCAACCAAAGCAAGAACCTCTTTATACTAAATAAGATAAAGAAGATTATGCCATTCCTGATGGTAAAATTTAAGCCACAGCTAAATTTAAGATAAAAAATGTTTTACAACCTAATCATTAATTTGTACCAATCATTTTTGAAGAATAAAATTTTTGTTAAGCCAACATGGTTGTACATACTATAACTTTAGATTATCGTTTTAGAACTCATCCTATTTAATTATTTTAATTTGCTAGACTCAAATTTGAAGAACGAAATTAACTACTTGAAGGAAAAGTTCCTAATACTCTTGATAAAAACAAGAACCAATCTAAACCTTTAATAAATTCAGATCAAATTTCAATGTATGAAACTATATAGAAATAATATAAAGAGATGAAAGGATTAGATTATTATAGTATGTAATAAGAATTTGTAGAAAGTTTAAAAGGTTATTATGAATAACTTTATTAACATTATAATTTGATATATTCTAAATGTATTTTAGAGAAATAAAGAAAACATTTTAAAAAGTATTTATATCCACCTCTTAAATTAATTGTTCCTGAATATATAACAAGTGAAACCTATTAAAATATAAAGGGATAATTAACTAGAAAAGAATTAAACTAAAGAATAGAAGAAAAATTCCATACTGCAGATCCTGAAACAATCATACATTCAATTCTTAATGAAACTAATTTGATTAGTTGTCAACTATTTTAAATGTGGATTAAAGTGCTTGATTTATATAGAATTAGTCCAAGATTCTGTGTAGCATTATTATAATTTGATTATTAAAAAATTATTAAGAATAGATGGTAATAATTTTGTATTAAATCACAATTCCAATAATTATTAGATAAGAATTTAGGAATTGAACATAAATCTAAAAGTGAGAAAATGAGATAAGAAAGTAAGGTTTAAGAATTAGGAGTTGAAGATATGAATTCTTATCCTAAAATAGAAACATAACCAATCATTTTTGAAGAATTCACTCCTAGAGAAGATAAAGATAAAAATGAAGAAAATATAGTAGATGCAGATATCACTAATAGTGAATATGATATAATGTCATATAGAGGTATTCATTTAATAGTACTTGTTCATGGTTTTTAAGGCAATTCTTATGATATGAAATTATTTAAGAACTATATATCATTAGCACATCCTGAAGCTATGTTTTTATGTTCATCTATAAATGAAGAAAATACAGAGGGTAATATTCAAGAAATGGGAGAAAAGTTAGCTACTGAAGTAATCAATTTCATATCTGAAAATTGTCCAGAAAATACTTTAGGTAGATTAAGTTTTATTGGACATTCATTAGGTGGAGTTATAATCAGAGCTTCATTGCCTTATCTAGATAAATACTAAGATAAAATGCATACTTATATAAGTCTTTCATCTCCACAATTAGGTTATTATTACAATGCTAGTAAAATTGTTGATGCTGGTATGTGGGTATTAAAATAATGGAGAAAAAGTAAATGCTTAGAATAGTTGTAAATGACTGATAATCGTAATGTTGAAGAAACATGTCTCTAAAAACTTGCTTAGGCAAAAGGTTTGGCATGGTTTAAAAATGTGTGCTTTTTCAGTTGTATCTAAGATAGTTATGCTCCTTATGATTCTGCCAGAGTTCAATTATCAAAAGAAGCTCTTGAAGATTAGTATTTATATATATATAATCAATTTAAGGAGAAATAAACCATATGTTTAGATGGTTAAAGCATTATTAAGACATCTTGAAAACACAAATGTTTATCGTATTGATGTCAATTTTGAAATTTAAGAAAAGTAACTGTATTTTTATTTATTTAGAAATCTTGATACATTGATAGGTAGAACTGCTCATATACAATTCTTAGAAAGCTAACCCTTGTTAAGAATGATTGTTAGTCTTTATGATCAATTCTTCTGTTGAAAAATTTATCATTTATTAATAGTTAATTCATAACGAATATTATCTATTATATAATGACATCAGTCTTAATTCATAATTCGTATTAATTTTAATGTAAAGAATTCAAACACTTTCCAATTAGTTCAATCATACAATTGCTCCTCCTGCTTCAAATGTGACATATCCATGGGTTATGAAATACCCTGATTGTTTCCCATTTGAATAAGTTGGTAATCTTAAAGGCAAAACTGTAATAATTAGTGGAGGATCAAGAGTATATCCAAATTTTTATAAACTTTTAAGGGTATTGGATTGGCTATTGGAATAAGAGCTGCCAAAGATGGTGCTAATGTTGTCATTCTTGCCAAAACTGTAGACCCACATCCTAAGTTACCAGGTACTATTGCTTCAGCTTGTGCCGAAATTGAAAAAGCAGGAGGTAAATCTTTGGGAATTCAATGTGATATCAGATTTGAAAAGGATGTTTAAGCTGCTGTATAAAAAACTATTGAAACCTTTGGAGGAATTGATATTGTTGTGAATAGTGCAAGTGCAATATCACTTACAGATACAGAATCTACAGACATGAAGAAATATGACTTAATGCATTAAATCAATACAAGAGGAACTTATTTGATGAGCAAAACTTGCATTCCTTATCTCAAGAAATCTTCAAATCCTCATATTCTTAATTTATCTCCTCCCTTAAGTATGCAATCTAAATGGTTTGCTCCACATATAGCCTATACTATGGCTAAATATGGAATGAGTATGTGTGTTTTAGGAATGAGTGAAGAATTCAAGGGTTAGATTGGAGTAAATGCTTTATGGCCACGAACTTCAATTGCAACTGCTGCAGTTTAAAATATTTTAGGAGGAGACTCCATGATGTAAGCATCTAGAAATGTTGAAATTATGGCTGATTCTGCATATGTTATATTAACAAGTTGTTAAAAAAAGACAACAGGAAACTTTTTTATAGATGATGAAGTTTTAGCTAGTGTAGGAGTCAAAGATTTTAGTATATATAGATGTGATCCAAAGTTTACAGATTCTTAATTAGCACCTGATTTTTTTATTTGAGATGATAATTAAACAATATTCATATTCAATTAATATTTTTATAATATATATTTTTAAGTATAATTTACATTATTTAAATTTTTTTCTTTAATTAAAAATTTTTATAGAATTTATAGAGTCAATTAGGATTATGCTTGTTTTTTTAAAACCTTTATTGAAGTGATATTTGAAAATGTATTATTTTTATATGAAATGCAATGATTACTCACTTAAATTTAAACATAAATCATTATTTTTCTGAGGTAGTTAAAGAATCAATCATTTAAGTTCTAAAAAGTTAAGACTTTTTTCTTATTTTTAAATTAATAAACTTATGGAAACATTGCATAAACAGTTAGATGTAATTAGTTTCTTTTAGAAATTAGGTCTCAGTCTTTTCTTACAAACCAGACATGTCTGATAAATCAAAAATTATGTACAATATTTCTATCACTTTTGAAAACCAGTCTTGGATTATTACCAAAAGGTTGTTGACTTTATTGATTTATTTAGATATTCTGAGTTTGATGATCTTTAAAAATAATTAAAGGTCTGTTTTAGAAATTAACTACCAGAGTTACCTAAAAAAACATATACATCCTTCTTATTCTCAAAAACACATGATGATATTGAGTAAAGAAGAATAGGACTTGACAAATTCATAAAGGTTTTTAAAGCTAATTATAAATAGTCGTTAACATCAAAATAAGAGATTCTATCCTCAAATCAAATGAAAGAATTCCTAAAATTAGAAGAACATGCAAAATCTTTAGTTGTGAATTAACCATAAATAATCTATGAATTTTGTGGTTTCTTACATGGTGTAAGAGACTTCAACCTTTGTGTTGGATAAGGAATATTATTTGTTGTGAATTCTGATTATTCTATATTCAATCGTCTAGATGCTTATTTAGCAAATATGAAAGGGCCATGGGAAAAGGAAGATGGATAATAAGCAGTGATGCCAGTAGGATGTATAGAATGTTGGATTCAATAATAAGATGGATTATATACACGTTAATGGGCAAAGATGTATAATTCATAAGCTATCTGTTGTTTTTGGGATCCATCCTCATTCGTGTTATTAGTAGGGTAATTTTATCTATTAAATCCTATTTAGTCTTGATAGTGGATCAATTAATTATCTTGAAGTACCATATAGTTAAGGTTTCAAGAAATGTGAAACTGATGCTGAAATTTAACAGCATTCTAGCAAAGTTACAGGACTATACTATGACAATGAAAAATGTTTAATTCATTCTGTATCCAAGGATAAAAGATATAAAATAAGAAATGCCGTTAAATCAATACTCATATATGGTACTGTATCTAAGTATATATAGACAATGAAATCAGTCCATATGAATTAACTGATTTAGTAGTTAGTAAATCTCGAAAAAAGTCATTTGTCTCTGATAGCAATGGATTTATATATATGTTTGATATTAATGAGGTATTTTAAAAGTTTAAATGTTAGGATAAAGTAGTTTAGTTGAATTTCATTAATACTAATATAAGACTATTAAAATGTTTAAGATTAGATTCAAATCAAAATCTTCTGATGGCAATTGGACAAGAGACTGGAGAAATTATTATGATAGATATAGGATCAATTAAATGTGAAAAACAACTTAGATGGATTGGGCAAATAAATACAAAAGTAAAAGGATATAAATATTGTTGGTCATAAAAAAGAAAGGAATTCTTTGTTGGAACAAGTGAAGGTACAGTCTAGTTTTGGGATAGTGATACAAAATAATTAATATTTGTAATGAAAGCACATGATTCAGAGATCACATAAATGTAATGGATTGAAGAGGATCAACATTTATTGACTTCCAGTAGAGATAAGGAAATCAAAACATGGTTATTACCTGAACATTGGAAGAATCAATAAGTCTAATGAAATTTAATTCTCATTAACAATAATAGTAATTAATTATTCTATAAAAAATATGTTCTCAAAATAATTAATTCAATTTTTCAAGATCACTTTTAAACCTTTATTCTTATCAATAATTATTTAATATAATAAAACTTTATTATAATCAAAATAATCAATGCTTTATATCTTTTTTTGTACTCAAGATGGTATTACGAAGATGTATACCAGAGAATGTTTTTAAATAACAAGTTTAAATCATTCTTTTTGAGAAGTTTCTTTAAGTCAATACTTGTATTTCTTATTTTATATTCTAATTGGATTATCCTCTTCTAGGACTACTATTCTTAGATGAATAGTCAAATGTTTCTAAATTAGGGGCAGATGCTCTAAGTGATATGGGTCTCAATATTAAATTAGTTGAGTCTGTTTAGAGATGATTAACTTTTTTTTAAGGTGATTATTCCCAAAGATATGGTTTCAAATTTAAAGAAGGTACACAAATTAGTTTATAATTTGAGTTTAATCTCTTTTAATTTGGACTTTCAATTTTTGATCTGATTTTATGAGGACTCATATCTGGAATAGAGAGGAGAGTTGTAGTAGACTTTAATGATTTTGTTGAGATTGTGAGTAAAGATTATTATTATGGTTGTAAATTTGAACTGGACCAGAATTCTTTTATTGAGTTTTCTGATTTTGGTTATATATTATGAAATTTATTCATTTTATTTGATCTTTTACCACATTCATTACAATGACAGCTAAGTCTTCGTTACTGAGATTCATTAATTTCATACATCTTATCTCTCTAAATTCTTTACTTTTATGATTTCTTTTCCCTCTATCTATGCTTATCTATCTATATAGTTCGATGATGAAAGAGTAATCTTCTTGATTTCTCTTAACTTTCTGTCTTAATAATTTAAGCTTAAGAGACTCGACATTTTGGTACTTCTGCAAATTCATGATAATACGATGTATTTAAACTACGAGCTTTGAAATCTATTTTATATAGTACCTCTTAATCTTCCCTCATTAAAACAACTCTAACTAAAGGCTTTTGATTTCATCTATAGATTCAATTAATATAAATATTATCTCAAATTTTATGGATTTTATATAAAAGAATAAAGCCATCAATTCTCATGCTAAATCATCAAGTATCTCAAATATGATGGCAAGTCCATTTTCAACTAATACTCCATATACTTGTAGGTCAGTTATTTAATTTGTTCCTTTAATCAAATCATCTGTTAAGACATAAGAAATGAAGAAATTTATCTTAAAAGAAAAAAGAGAATATGAAAAGAGAAAACATATTGTAGAATCAGGATAATTAACTTAAAGGGGTATGACAAAATATCTCAAACCCAATAGTATTTCAATATATCATTAAAGGGTTGAAATGGTAAAAAAATGAACTTAAACTTTGTGATACGATAATTGAGACAAAATTGAAAATTGCAGATTTAATATTAAATACAAAAGGAGGGTAATCTCGGAAGGATATATTAATTGAAAAAATTTAGACTCAAATCGAAAGCCCTAGATAAATTATTAGCTCAAGAACAATTAAGAGTGAACATAATGTTTAATAATTCATGGATAGAATAAAATTTTAGACTATCCCTTTTAAATTAAGATCAGACCCTAAATCTCCCTCGAAAAATAATCAATCTCAAAAAATAATCTAAAATTTCACCACTACATATTTAATAGAATGATTTTATTATACAATAATTTGATATCATTATTTAAATTGCTTCAATTTAGCAATTTATTTTTCATTGTTTTTTGTAACTGTGCATCCACATTCCTTACAATACTATATTAATTTTTTTATATCCAATTTCAAATGTTTTGCTAATGGAACAACATCAAATGAAAATTTATGTATGAATAAATGCAATACTATGATGTAACATATGTACTTATCCTTCAAAAAATTTGATCTGCTAAAATTATATACATTTTCTCCTTGTCCAGGAGTTGCCTAATAAAATTTCTCTAAAATTGGAGTTACCAATTTATGATTATAAATTCCAAGTTCATGAGCTATGTTTTAAGCATTTTTATTTTAGAATACTTATTTAAATTAGAACCTAAACAAAATATTTAAATATTCTAAATATTTCAATATTGTCAATTTTGTTTTGTTATCAAATATTAATCCTTAAGCTATTTATATTACTTAAGGATGATAGTGATGTAAAGTATCTTCTCTTTTTGTGCTTATAAATACCTATAATTTTGAAGTGTCTAATAATTCCATATCTTCCTCTGATACGATTGACCTTACATTATATATTTAGAAAACTGGAACATTTCCTTTTACAAATTCTGGAAGTAACTCTTCTTTAATTGCAGCTTCCTCCATTTAATGAATTTCTTTCTCTACTTCTAACTATTCTTAAATTTCCTATTATTTCTAATTAAACTTCTCTTTAATTGATTCTGCTTAAACAATATTCTCTTCTTCAACTTTATTTGTTTCCATCTACCTCATTTTTCTTCTACTTTTATTAGTACCCATTTCTTCTGCTACCATTTTCCTTTGTTCAAAATAAGTTAATCCATCTTCAAGTGCTGAATTTCTTGATTATTGTTGTTTATTTTATTTGTGTATTTATTATTAAAGAGTAGCTTATATTAATACAGGATGTAATGAGATTGTATTTCCTTAATGTACACCTATATTTAGGTAAAATTATTACCAATAAAATTATTAGATGATATATGATTTTATCTACCAATCCAAGTCATTTAATCATTGGATAATTTTATTACTTTTCTAGTTTAAGGTTCACTTACATCTTCACCATTCTTTGTTAGAATTTAAATATTAGAATAGTTTGGAAACCCTTATGGGCATCCTATAACCACTGGGTTTGGCTCTTCTGTAAAATTTAATGAGACTTCCATAAATATTTATAATTAAAATGAGATTAAATTTCAAACCTTTTATTTTTTTATCATACAAATATATTTATATTTATTTATTTATGTAATTAAAATATAAAACAATTGAGTAGAAGATTAATTAAAAATTTTATTTTTAAGAAAAACAATATCAATTTTTATCAATTTCTTAGGGATCCTGATTTATCATCTTTTCTATTTAAAAGTCTTGAATCTAAGAATTATTGTTCTCCTAAATTTTTGATTATTTTAAACTTTCACCTGGAATCCTTGATGATTTCAAACCTTCATCTTGTATTTTATTTTTTTCCTTTCCATCATCTTTATTTATATTTACTATTTCTTTATTATTCAATTAACTTTTTTTTAAGGAATCATTATTATCAAGATTTTGAGATATTTAATTAATCAAAGGAATTTCTTCTGGTTCTTGTTAATTTAATTTATGATTCTAAGATGGTTCAATAGCTATTACTTTTTATTATTAGAGTTTTTCATTACTTTATTGTTTGCTGATATTTTGAGATATTGCTATTTAATTTATTACTTCATTATTTTATTCATTTTTTTTGTTTCTATTTAATAATTGTATAAATTCTTCATCAAATTTTTGATTATCATTGAATATTTAGCTTTTGTTATTCTTTTTTTGATTGTTTTCTTCTGAATTACTTCCGATTATTTACATTGATTTTTGGGTTTTGTGATTTTTGTTGTTTTTTTTACTTTAATCTAATATTTATTGATTTGATTTTTATTTATTATCATCATTAATATTATTTTTATATTTATCCTTATCAAATATAATTTAATAAGCTCCACTCTATTACAAACTTTTTGGTTAAAACTTGAATCCTGTTTAAACTAGTTTTATTTAATTTGATTAAGAATTGTCCTAGAAATATGTCTTAGCAAATTTATCTTTTTTATCTATTTTGTCTTCAGTTTAGATTTCATGAATTAATTATGATTTTCCAAGATCTTCATTGTTTTTTATATTTAATTATTGATTAGAGAAATCATCTTTAATTTTATCTTCCTAAAAATTATCTAATTAGGAATTTTGCTATTTATTCAACTATTTTGATTAATCATTTATTTCTTAGTTTTAAACTATTTAAGTAACAGATTGCTGTTCACTTTTTTATTTTATTAAATCATTAGGTTTAACATAAATACTCTTCACAATAGAATTAACTTCAGATTTATCATCATGATTTTATTTTACATTCTAAGTCTAAGGTATTTAATCTTTAGAATTTAATTGTTCATTATTTTGAGGTTAATTTAAAGAAATTGTTGAAAGATTTAATTATTACTTATCCTCTTAAATTTCTATTTTTTCTTCATTTTTTTATGATTTTTTAGAAGTTTGTGATTATTCTAATTTTTCATCTTTCTAATTTATCTCTAGTTATTTTTATAAGTTTTCTTCTTTCGTTATCTCAATATTTGTATCATTTTATTTTTATTTTTGTTCATTCTATTCTTTTATTTTATCTTTTTCTTATTAATTTTAATTCTCATTCTATTAATCTTATTCTTTTTGATTTTATTTCTGTAAGTTATCTACTTCTATCTAATTTTAATGTTTATTCTATTAATTTATTTTATTTTCATCTTTTTGATTTTAATTAATATCTTCATTTTATTTATTATTATATTATATTTCTTATTTTTTTGTATTATCTGGTAAAAATTCATGATCCGGATTTATTTAAAGAATATTTTTTGATGAATTCTGTTTCTATGACAATTTATTAATTTATTATTTATTTTATGAGTTTGAACTATTTTTTGTCAATTATTTTGTTTATTCAGATAAGAATTCATTAGAAAATTCATAATCCCCTTCATTTGAATTAGTTTATAATTGTTGAGGTTTATTTGATTATTCATTTGTATTTTATCTTAATTCTATAGTTTTTTGATCAAATTACTTAGGTTAATTTTGAGTAGTTGTATCATTTTAATTTGTATTTTTAATTTAGATAGGTCTCTTTTTAGCCTTTGGAGTTTTTTATGCATTGACTTACTTTTTCTAACTCATTTATTAATCTTATAAAGAACTTTTGCTTAAGAGGATTTCAGGATCAGCATCTTCAAAATCACTTAATGAATAACGATGTGAGCTTATCTATTAAATGGATTAATTTCCTTCTTATTTATTTTAATGTTATATTATCATAGCATTTTGATTGGTCTTTTATAATTAATGTATACTATTAGTTGGTGATTTCTATTATTTTTTTTGAGTTTCTACTAAATATGCTAATTATTTATTATTTTAAGGAGTGGCATGTTGTTTATTTTTAAGATCTACATTGTTTTTTGTTTAATTTTATTAAGAAGATTCATAAATGATATTAGATTAATCACTATTTTATTGTGTTTAATTATTACTAATTTATTTATTTGTATTTTCTTTTTGAATTAATTCATCTTCCTTTTAATTGACATAACAAAATTATATTACTTAGGATTGTACTCTATTTTTTCTATTTTAAGGTAATATTTTTTCAAATTTTTATTTTTGTGATGATTAAACAATATTAGGAAATCTTGTAGGTCTTTTTTCAGTGCCATCACTTTCTTCTGTAAATTCAGTTTTAATTTTAGTTGTTTTTTTATTAACTTATTGTTATTCATAATTTTGAGAATTTGCCCTCATCTATTTATTTGGGGTTTAGGTTTTTTTATTGACTTTATTTATATACTGCTATTTGTTTTTTAATTAAGATTGAATATATGAGTGATCAGTTTATTATTCTTATGTAATTTTAAATTTTGCCATTTGTCTGACTGGCTATGATTGATAAATTTCGCTAGGAGGATTTTCATATTATGATACAATGTATTATACATTCTCAACAGCAAACATTATTTAATCAAGGAATTGTAATAACTACTCTCTGGTAACTGGTTTTTAGAGGTTGCTGTTAGTGGAATCTAATTTCGGTAACGATACTCCTCCTTGCCTTCTATTTTTGGGTGTATTTTATAATCTCGTTTCCATATTGGGAGACATTGATTTGTCAGGATATTAATTTTATGTGTAAACACGATTAAGTTGATTTTATCTAAGACTAGGTCGTTGATGTGGTTGCTTCATAAAATTTATAATTATTTATTTACTATGCTTTAATTTAATGATAAAACTGAAGAGTTATTCGGTTGTCTATTACTCTCTGTATAAAATCTTGATGTTCCTTTGTCCTTTAGCTTTTTGACCACATTGTCATTGTAATCTTTCAAGTACTTGTCTTTTTTTGAATCATATGATTTCACTCCTCCTTGATGTGCCATCTATATTCCATCAAGTAAAAATGCGGGACGTCTACACTGTTATTCTATAAGTGTACTTTTAAGTATTCATCTAGAAAATATAATAAATTAAAAAATTTAAGCAATTTACTTAACAAATAATATAATGAATTAAAATTTTTTCGACAATGCTAACCTTAAATAAGTATAACAATATTATTTACTCTATTTAAGCAACTCTATAAGGCATTATCAAAATATAATGGTCCTACTACATCAACTCCAAGTATTTTGTCAGAATATTTATCTTCTGCAAAAACATAAACATCAAATTATAAATACAACTCTAATAAAGTGAAACCTTTACTAAGTCCATAAAATATTAATAAGCCTATTTAAAATGATTCATTAAGAATTAAGACATCCACTCTTCATTTCCCCTAGAAACAACCGGTTTCTCTTCACATGAAAAGTCTATCCTCTGATATCAAATAGTAACCACAACCACCAATAAGAAGGAGAGGAAGATAAGAAAAAATGATATTTTAATCAGATTCTTAGTAAACTCCATTCTTGATAATATAAAATAAAGTCAGAGATACAAGAAGATTAGATACTTTCAGAAAGAGTACCTTGCCTTCATTATAATAAGAATCATAAAGAAGTATCTAAATTACATCACCTCGAATTACAGATATACCTTTAATGCCTATTTAATAAGTAACAGAAATTTAAGATTCAAAAAGTCAACTTTTTTAAGACTCAGAAAAAATAGATTAAGGAAACACAGCAATTGAAAATTAGTTTATAGATGAAAACAAAAAAGCATCTGAATTTTTCAATATATTACAAAGAAAGATGAGTATTACTTAGCCAAATGACTTAATAGATCCTTAAAATCCTACTGAACAATAAGAAGATGTCTTATAAACTGAAAAAGAAGTTCTTTGGGATGAAGATGAATTATAATCATCAAATGCTATGAAAAAAATGAGTGTTAAAATGAAATTTAAAAATGTTGTATCACAATAAGTGTAGAATATGTTTAAAAATAGAGAAGTAATTTATATTTATTAAGTTAGTTAAAATCTTTATTTACTGTAATCATTTCACCTGAATTTAGTTCAAAACATGAGGAAGAAAGGTAAAAAATTAGTGATTAATTTGAATAAGGAAATGTTATATTAGCAAAGAATTTGTAACCAATTAAAGTTAACTTAAACTCTAAATAAACTATTAAATGCATTAAAGAAAAATATAATTTAAAACATATTCATAAAATAAATACTATTGTTTAAAATCAAATACAAAAATTACATACTACAAATAAAGCATTTTAAAGAAAAATTTAAATGATAAAGGGTACTTAATGGACAACTAAAGAGTGTGATTAACCATAATAATAATAGTTTTCTTTATTGAATAAATTTAAAAAACAATCATTATATTCAAATTAGATTGGTTTGGGTCCAGTAATATAAAGTAATTAAGAAAACATTTTACCTAATTTAATGGATGATGCTAATAAAATTACTATTACTATTATAAATACTTTATAAGAAAATACAATTTTGGAATTTAACAAACCTAAATTTATTATTCATATGGACTCTATTATAGATGAATAAGTAATTCTACCAATTTCACCACCTAAAAAAGTCATCTAACATTCATCTTCCTTACATTCATCTTTTAAATTGTAAAAAATATAAAATTCAGCTTCTTAATCTGTTATTATGAATAAAGATCATATTTCAAATCATAATATATATAATAGTATTTAAAATGCAAATATTATTGAAGATAATAGCAATTTGGATTTTAATTAAGAATATTCTAAAGTAAGAATGAAAAATATTATAATTAGTCAAATTTATATGTGAGACTATATTATCAAAATAGATTACATAAAATACCTTAAAAGATTTCATATACTTTGCATAATTTAAAGGAGATTGAAGAAGTGTTTTACTAATATGTCTCTATGATAACTGGTTCTTAAATGTAAATTTTGTTTTTATTATTAGTTCTTTCTAAGCAAGTCAACATTTTACTAAATAACATAAATGTGTTGAAATTATAAATTAAAATTAAGAATGGCAAATATTGCTTGAAAGATATGATATTCCTTAGACAAGAAAGTAGTTTTCATTTGACTTTGATAATTCAATTAGTCTTATATCTAGTTAATCTGATTAGAGTGCTTCATTAGATAAAATTTTAGAAGAACCTAATTAAAGTAATTGATTTAATAAAACTAGATTAGGACTTTAAGTTGATTAAAGACATGAGAGTAGAATGTAAAACATTATTCAATCAATGAAAAATCTGAGTGTAGATTCTGAATCATAAATCTTCCTTGAAGATGTTGTTAAGAATCAAAAATGTAAGTTAAAATATCTAAATTTAGAAATCTCAACTGGATTATTAAATACTATTAAAAAAGTGAAGAATAAATTTCATTGTCCATTGAATATATAAGTTATTATGAGTATTTTAGATTAAAGTACTAAAAATGATCTATTAACATTTCAAATGATGGAATAATCTGAAGAGTAGATTCAAAAATTAATTCATGGAGATTGTGATACTAATGCATTAACAAATTTAGATTCTTTTTATAAGTAATAAGAACTACGTAAAATGATGTATCATGGTATTGAAATGAGATATGAAAATATACTCATTGGTAGATATTAGACTTAATCAAGAATGAATGATGTGGAACATTCTGATCTTGTTTAATCAACTATTTTTGAAGTCCCATAATAACATATTTCTTCATCCTAACAATCTCAATAATCTCAATAATCTTCAGAATTCTTACTCCTTCAAAAATAAAAACTAATTAGTCTCAAATAGTAAGGTCGAAGCAGAAATTTATAAAGGGATAGTTTGACTGTCATTATTAAGCCAAAACTCAATTCCAAACATACTGCCAATTCACCTGATGTAACCAATGTCCATAGTAAACCCACATCATAATATACAAATCAATTAACATATAACATTTTTACATAAGCTTCAACTTAATATCTCACCAAACCTACAAATCAATCATAATAATCAGTCAAAGTCTCAAGTGTATAAAATCTAGAAGAAAATCTATCACATTTAGAAATGAGTCCATAATCATCCTTAAAATCTATTAAATCTAAGTCAGCAATAGATTCCTCAAATATTATATCTTAAACAAATCCTCATAATATTAGAAAAAGTTAAAATATTAAAGACTTTGATAAAATAGCTAAAGACAGAATAAGTCAACCTAAAGAATAAATCGAATTAAAAGAAGAGATAATATAAACAAAAAGATAACAATAATCTAATATTTCATTAGTATAATAACCAATTTTAGAAAATAAAGTATTTTTATTTATTAATTTAGACTTTGAGTATGTTTTCTTATTCTTTACGTATGAGAAATTAAGCTCTAGGTCATAATAGAAGATAAAACCTAGATTAATTTAAAATATTAGAATAACTAATTTATGACAATGATATCCAAGAAGTAATTTTGTTATTCAAAAATAGTTTATGGAACATGTTTAATAAATCCCTTAAATGTATTTAGACAAAAGATTAGAGAATCATGATACCTTATTGACTTTGGCTTCTAAAAGTGGATGTAAAGAAATGGTCAAAGAACTGATTAAGAAGGGAGCTGACATAAACATTTAAAATGTATTTTTTTACTTAAGCAGGATGATGGAAATACAGCTGTCCATTTAGCTCTTTCATATGGCCATTATAAAATTGCAGACATACTAATTGGAGCAGGGGCCAACACTAATATTCTAAATAATATTGGTAAAAATGCTTGGAGTATATTATGATGAATAATCTCTACTATCAAATTCGTTTTATCTACTAACTTTAAGTATGTAAAAAATCTTTATAGGAGATTGGTTTATCTCCTCTGACTTCTGAATTACAAACATTAAGTGTGAATGTATAATCAGAACCACTTATTGAAGGTCTTGGAGATTATGAACTCTCTTCTTTTAGTATTAGTAATCCTTGTATTTATTTTTTGAGTAATTCAACTTCTTAATGTAAAGAATTGATTTTGTCATCTCTTTATTTGTTATCTTATACTATTAAATCAACTTTTTTTTAGAGTTATTCTTTCTCATTAAGTGTTTAGGTATATAACTTTTTATAGTCTTATCTGTTTTCATATAAATATTCATGATTTTCATCATCTTCTGTTAATAAATTCTTATATTTCAATGTCATATTATTTCTACATTCTTATTTGTTTTATAAATTTATGATTTTGTGCTCTAACTAATTTAAACCCTATTTTGCCTCATTTATCATGATCCCAAACTTTTTTCTATCATTCTCATCCTAAACTGTCCTAAGCATTGGTGATGTACTTTTTCTACCCTATTAATCACGTTAACCATCTAAAAATTAAAGCAGACCATTTATATTATCAAATCCTTATTTTTTAAAAAGGGAATATAACTAATTTATTGTCTTTTCATCAGGCTTTGTCTTTTGATTTGATTCTGCATATGATGAATTTGATGAATAGACAGCTGATTATCTTTTAGATGAACCTTAAGATATTATAATAATTGTACATTAAGAAATATAAGGACTATTACATCTAGTTTTGTTTGTTTTATTCAAAATGTCTTGGAAAGGGACAGAATTCATGTTAACTGATAAATTAATAATAATTTTTATAAGAATTTATTATATCATATAAAAAATAATAATGATGTTTAAGGAATTTGTTTAAATTTTAATCATATTTGAAGTTAACAAATAAGAAATGTATCTCAAAGAAATATTTATACTATAACTTAGATTAAATTGTTACTCTATCTATATTATTATAATTATTTATTAGAAAATAAGAATGATTACTTCAATAATACTAAAACCTAACATTCTTTTAATTTTGATTCATATCATAAAGTATAATATGTCCCATCAAAGTTATTGGTTTGAATCTAATAAATGTATATTAATAATTGATTTTTAATTTCTTTTTTTAAATTTCTAGATGGAATATATCATGCATATTAAAGGTATTAATAATAAGAGTTATTTTAGTTTTTAGAAAATATTACAATTTGTGAATTCTCATTAAAATTATTAATTTATTTAATTATTATGGACCCCTCAAAAACATAAATGTTAAAGTTGTCATAATCAACAAAAGAAAGAGTGGAGGCTGCAAAATAATATATAGAAAAGAAATACTAAAAACTTCTTTATGAATAAAAAGAGAAAAGAGAAAAATGGGAATAATTAATTCAAAAATTGACAAATTTGAATTATACTTAAATTGAACAACAAGTGATAAAATAGGATTTATTTCATAAAGAAGCTGAAATATTAAGATTATAAAGATAAAAACTAAGCATAAAAGATTTTGAATCAGTAGAGATAATTGGAAGAGGAGCATTTGGTGAAGTCAGATTATGTCGAAATAAGTTTACAAATGAAATTGTAGCAGTAAAAAAAATGAAAAAATCAGAAATGCTTTATAAAAATCAGGTATTGAATATCTAACAAAGGTATGTCACGTAAGAGCCGAAAGAGATTTATTAGCAGCATCAGATAATGTTTGGATAGTATAACTGAAATGCTCATTTTAAGATGAGAAGTACAAAATTCTCTCCATTGTAGATACTTATATTTGGTGATGGAATATTTACCAGGAGGAGATTTAATGACTTTACTAATGAAGAAAGACATCTTCACAGAAAAAGAATCTTAATTTTACATGGCAGAATCAATAATGTAATATAGAATTAAATATAAAAAGGGCAGTTGATTAAGTTCATAAATTAAAATACATACATAGAGATTTAAAACCAGATAATATTTTACTTTAAGCAGATGGACATATAAAGTTAAGTGATTTTGGATTATGTAAATATGTAGAATCTCGTGGAACCAGATTAGATGAACGAATAAGTGTACATAAACCTGAGGACAAAGGTAGTAACACTTCAACCTTTAAAAGAAATAGAATCAAAGCATATAGTACAGTTGGTACACCTGATTACATTGCTCCTGAAGTGTTTGGCAAATCTGGTTATAATGAAACTGCAGATTGGTGGTCTTTAGGAGCAATTCTATTTGAAATGCTTGTCGGATATCCTCCTTTTTTTTCTGATGATCCTTCAACAACATGTTAGAAGATCATTAATTGGAAAAAAACTCTTGTTATTCCTCCTGAAGCTAAATTATCTCCAGCAGCAACAGATCTTATTCTAAGACTAATGACAGATGCATCAAATAGATTAGGTGTTAATGGAGTTAATGAAATAAAGGCACATCCATTTTTTGCTGGAATTGATTGGAAGAGTTTGAGAGTTAAAGTATCTCCTTATATTCCAGAAATTAAATCTGAATTAGATACTAGAAACTTTGATAAATTTGAAGAGTAAGAACCTTGGGTTCCATAAGAGTAACTTATTCATATAATAATTTAAGTTCTGGAAAGTCCATAAGAAAAGATGTTAACTTTATAGGTTATACGTTTAATAGAGAAGTAGAAGTATAAAGATCCTATCTTTTATAAGCTTTGCTTGATCTTGATGCATTGCAAGCTTAGAAAACAGTATATCATTCAATTATAATTTAGGTTCCCACTGAATCTACTTTGAGTAAATCTTAAGAGAAAAAAGATCCTTTTTCCATTTAGTCAATGCCAATCAATTTGTAATTGGATTCTGATTTACAAAGTAAATTACTCAGAACATAGAAACTATTATAAAATACTTAATCCAAGTAAAAATGTAATATGAATTTAGGCCTGTACTTACTACAAAATAGTAGGCACCAACTTCAAAACTCTAATAATAATTAAGTTTAAGTCCAACTCATTAGAATTTTAATTAACAAAATTATTTGAAATAATTAATAAGTCCATAAAATAAAAAAATGGCTATTTCACCATAATCTAAACCTGTAAGTGAACACTAAAATCCTTCTTTAGCATAACTTTATAAATAATTTGAAGTATAGAAATAAGTAAACAATACCCAAAGAGCCTAACCTAAATCATAGATTCAGATTCCAATTAATAATAATATTATTGGTAAGAAATGAGTCCTTAAATAATATATATGAAATTAAATTTTAAATAAATATTTATTTTTAATTAGAAAATGTAAAACAAATCAATGAATTTAATTTTTTGGATCAATAGGTTATAATAAAGACTCTGATTCAAATATTGATTAAGTAAAGTTTTCTTTTTTTTAATAGACAGAAGACTATAACATAGATTCAGCTCTTTGATACTAATTTTTTAATATTTTTTTTAAATAAGCTCTCTTTGCCAGATCAAAAATAGATTAACCATTTTTTACTCCAGTTTAAATAGCCATCATTGCAAATACTGATTCTTTATCAATTCCTACAGAAGTTTTTGCATCTATAGCTAATAATTCAAATGGATGACCACATTCTAAAACCTTACCTTCTTCAAGTACTAAAATCTTATCATAATCAGCAATTGTATTAAGTCTATGTGCAATTGTGATTATTGTACAATCATTAAATTTCTCTTTTATAGTATTCTAAATAAAAGCATCAGTTGCCATATCAACATTAGCAGTAGCCTCATCAAGTATGAGAATTCTCTTTTTGTTTAGTAAAACTCTTGATAAACATATGAGTTATTTTTATCCAATAGAAAACAATTCTGGTTGAACTTCTGATTATAATTAATTTGGTAGTTCTAAAACATATTCTACCAATCCAGTATCTTTGAGTACTTTCCATACTTTTGAATCTTCAAATAAATTTAATGGATCTAAGTTCTATCTAATAGTAGCTTTGAATAAGAATGGTACTTATGGTATAATGGCTATTTCTTATCTTAGTTTAGCTAAGCCAACTTCTCTAATATCCTACCCATCTATAAGTATATTACTAAATTAAATATTAAATTAATTAATTACCCATTTGGAGATATTTCTGTAATTCTTAATAATGTTTGAATAATTGAAGATTTACCAGCTCCAGTTCTTCCAACTACTCCAACTTTTTCTCCTCCTTCAATTGTAAAACTCATTCCTTTTAAGATTAATGGCATATTAGATCTATATTACATTTCTACATTTTAAAATTAAATTCTTCCATGTTCTGGCCATCCAATTACAATTAAATCTTCATCTATAGTTTAAGTAACTTATGCCTCAACAATTATATCACAAATTTCAAACATTCTATTAACACTATTCATTATAGAATCAAAAGCCATAAACTATCTTAAAGTTCCTGCTTATGTATTAAATGTAGAGAGTAGTAAAAGAGCTTATGAAAATAAAGTTGGATCTTCAATCATAGCGATAATTAGGAAAATTCCTATAATATTTGTGAATTAACCAAAAATATCAATATAAAAACCAAAACATCTTTAAGAATAAGAAAAAATTAAATTGGCTTACATAGATTAATTACAAAGAATAGAAAATTAATCTCTTATCCATTCTTAATTATTATTGATTCTAATTTATGTAATTCCATATAAGCAAACTTTAAATTAATCAAATAAAGGAGATCTTTAAATAAGATCACAAACTTTTAATTATGATACAACTTATCTTGTAATTATAAAGATAATAATAGTCATCATTATAGTAAATACTAAAGGGAATGTAAAGAATGGTTATAAGATAGCTATTGTTACTAAAGATACTAAAAATTAAGATCCTTATTCAAAGATATCTGTAATTATCTATTAGATTTAATTATCAGCTAAAGATAAATCTGTTGAAAATCTATTGATTAATCTTCCTGATGGATTTGTATCAAAATAACTAATTGGTGCTCTGATTAGTCTATTCAACATTTAATTATGAATTTAATTATTGGATGTAAGTACACCAATAATATTTAAAAAATACTTAATAATATTATTGCAATATGCTGCTAATACTAATAATCCAGCATTATAAAATAATTAAGTATTTGCTGATCTATTAGTCTCATCATATAATGCCATTGCTCTATAATAATAATTATTAATGATTTCAGTTGCAACATTCTATCCAATAATAATAATAATCATAAAAATAGGTTTCCAGTATGAAAAATATCTTTTATATGTTTTCCAATTAGCATCAGTCTAATTTAATTCTTCTTTTGAAAATAATTGTACAGTTTCTTTTTTTTCAACTTTCTCTTATTATTTATTAAGTAAAGTAGCCAATCTAGTTTATTTTCTGACTAATTATTTCTTAACAGGTTCTACAATTGAAGAATTAAATAAAGCTAAACTTTCTTTCACTTATTTGTAAGTACCTTAAGTAATAATAGTACCTTTATCTAAAATGATTACATAATCACATTCTAAAGCAAATTAAATTTAATGTGTTGATAAAATTACAGCAGGAATTGATAATTAAAATACTTAATGATATTTATTATGTTTTTCTTATAAATATTATGGTTAAAATTTGAATATAAATTCTTTTATAGCATATGTAAAGATCTTTCTAGCTACTTTTGAATCTACTGCTGACAATGGATCATCAAATAAATATAAATCAGCTAATGAATATAAAGCTCTTGCTAAACTTAATCTAGCTCTTTAACCTCCAGATAAGTTAGCACCTTTTTCACCAATTTATGTTTTGTCCCCATCTTAAAAAGATAATACATCTTAATCTAAACATGAAACCTACATTACTTTTCTGTACAATTCATGTTCAAATACTTTTCCAAATAAAATATTATCTCTGACTGTTCCAGTATATATAAATGGATCTTATTCTACAAAAGCTATAGTAATATTCTTTTTAACTGAAAATTCTCCATCTATTTATGGTAATTCTCCTAATATTCCTGATAGTAATGTAGTCTTCCCAGATCCAACTCTCCCTATCAATCCAATTAATTATCCTGGGAATACTTCCATATTTAAATCTGATAATATTGGAAATGATCTTGCCTTCCATCTTAATCCTACTTCACTCATTGTTACATATGGTGTTCTTTTTATCACAGAACTCTACATCTTTATTGCATTCCTTTCAGATTCCTTTCCTTTTACATGTATTGTATTTGATTTTCTTATTACATTACCATTTTCAATACTTGTCAATATATGCCTTTTCTTTTCACTAATAGATGAAGTTGATGTCATTATTTATACTACTCTTAAAAAAATAACATTTAAAGTCATAAATGCTTAAAATGCATAAGAAACCTAAAATACACAATAATATTTGATCATTGACATTAATTAAATTGTTCCAATAATTGATGATACATCAATATATATATCATTAAAATAAATTATTAATAGAAATAGAAAAGATCCCCAAATATGAACACTGTAATTAAATGATCTATCAATTAGATTTAAAAAATGAATCTTGAAATAACACATTACTTCTTCCTTTCTTAATTATTGTATCTTATCTGAAAACGCTTTTTCCCATACATACATTTTAATTAGTCTTATTCCTTCAATCAATTAATTTTAAGAGGAAATTCTATTGTCTTATTTTTACTTAGCTCTTGTTAAAACTCTTTAGACTTATTTTTGAATAAAAACTTATAAAGGATAGATTACTATACATATCAAAATAGCAATCAAACCAATTGGACCATCAAATCTTAACTAAATTAATAAATTAAGATTACCCACAAAATTACTGATGCAAATATTATTGAACCTGGTATAATAGCTAAAGAATAAACAAAATTTAATTAGAATTCAATTGCATTAATGTCACCACTAACCAAGTTCATAATTTTACCCATATTAAGTTCATTTATTTAATAGGCTTTTAATTCTAAAATTCTGTCAAACACAAAATTAGTTAAAATCATTCTCATTTTAGTTGAAAAATTATTAATTATATACAATTAATAATGTTTACTTATTAAGGCTATTAATGATAATAGAGCCAATATCATTGCTTAAATAAAGGCATCCTCTCTATTTCCATTTTTAACTGCTGCAATAAGAGTTTATGTTAGAATTGACATAACAAACCTAGAATATGTTTCACTCATAGCTAAAAGAACAATTTTAAATGTTAACCATTTATTATCTTGGAAGAAAAATGTTCTAAATAATGAAAATGATGTTAGTTATTCAGATATCTATATTACTTTATATATAATATTACTTTTAAATTAAATAATTTCTTAGCCTTTTAAAAATTAGGTTAAATTGTATCGTCTTCATCTTATTTTGGAAGATGACTTAGACTTAATTTAATTCCTTATTATTTAAGTAGTTTTTAAGCTGCTCTCATGTAATTAAATATGTGAATCAAAAATATTTAAGAAATAGTTGAATAATTCTCATAAATTGTATTTGGATAAAATTCTTAAGGTTTTAAAGATGATTATATATTTTATTGTTCAGGAACTATTTTATTACTTTTAATTTTAAAAATTTCTAATAAACCTTGTTCTGTTCTTTAAGTTTGTTCTACACTTGTTATTTAAGTAGTTTGAGGTAATTACTTTAAAATAGCTTAGTTTTCTTATTTTTAATATGTGGTGTCTTTACTCATCATAAACTAATTCTCATGATAATTCTCATCAATTAATTCCGACGGTTATGAAATTGGTACATTTTATTCTGCAGCCACCATTTCATTTCTGTATATTTGAGTAAAATCTATATTATTAGAAGGAGAATCATCATCTGAAAGATCTTCCTTCTCTTTCTCATCCTAAAAGTTATTCATTTCCACTTTCATTGTTTAAATTACAGTTTTAGAATCAGAATCTTGGTGCTGCTAAATTAAAAACAATTTTAACTTGATCTTCTATAATAGAGTTATCTATATTTTGATCTAATTTTGCAAATCCAGATTTCTTAGCAAATTGAGATAAATTATCTTTATTTTTCATTAATGGGATTTTTCAAATTTAATTTAATTTCTTAATTTAATTAACAATATTAAAATTTACAACTATTACTTTGATATTGCATTATTTTATTAATTGTACTCTAGTATAACCAAATAGTATATTAAAATCAATTAAGATAATAATCAAAAATAATGACTAGTATTAGTTAAGTAAAAATTTAAATTATATGATTTAGATTTATAAAACAAAAAAACTAAAGTTTCTATCTCAATAACGTTTCATTAATATTAATAATATTTTATGACTATATTCAAAATATACAAATATCGAAAGTCAGTTAGAATACACGTTTATCTTTGTAATTTTTGGACTTAACTATATTTAATTATAACAAATAAAAGAGTTTTTTAGATAATTATGTTACTAAATCCTAAATTT
Organism: Paramecium biaurelia; assembly: GCA_000733385.1. Classification (NCBI taxonomy): domain Eukaryota; phylum Ciliophora; class Oligohymenophorea; order Peniculida; family Parameciidae; genus Paramecium; species Paramecium biaurelia. The sequence continues at coordinate 149,024 of JPFL01000092.1, forward strand.
ATTAATGTTTTATTTTGGTTATTTAAATATTGTTCTTTAACTACTTGATGTTTTTAAAATACTATGTCTTATACAATCATTTTTTAAAGGAGGACTACCACATCTATATGTTATAAATGGGTTGATAGATATTTCATCTGAATTTACAAAATGACTATTGCTTCCAAATTGTCTATTTTAACATTCAACAACAGAAGGACTTTTTTATAGTAAATTTAAAGTTGATTCTTTTAATCCTCTATGAGATTTGAGGAAAATTTGAAAAAGTCCATTTGGTTAAGGAGTAATTTATTAATTGTTTTATTTTCTTCTAGATTATTCTATAAGATTATCCATTTTCTATTATATAATTTGATTCCTTGTCTTATTATTGAAGTTCTTCCATTTTTAATTTTTACTAAATTTATTTGAAACTTAATCCTATTATGCTTCCCACTCTTCATTTACTTCTGTTTTATTTTAGAAAAATCTAGGATATTTTAAATGTGTTGATTATTCCTAACTTACTTTAAAATTAGCATAAAAATTAATTTCATTTTTATGCTTATCAAGATCTTAAGAATATGATTCAAAGATTTTTTCAATTAATGAATTTCTATGTATTTTATAAATCCAACCTTTAGAAGATAAACAAATAATAGAATATTCATAAGGGATTTTATTATATAGATGATAAAAACCAAAAACTTGCATCTCTCCAATCTCAAATAACTAAAATCGAAGGAAATTATTACAATTAACGGTTGTGATTTGTTTATCTATTTTCTAACTTAAAATAATCCCTATTTGACAATAAGAAAACTATCCGACTTTTCACCTTCTTGAACAACTACTTGGTTTTTTTCATATTCATACAAAAATGAGTTCAAATAAATTGATGTTAATTAGACTCGATTCAGTTAATTAAAAATAGAAATTTGAGAAAAGAAATCAATATTCTAAAATATTTAAGATAATACTTATTCTATCTTTTTAGTTTATTCATAATGTAATATCTTTTAAAATTATTATTTATCTAAAATAGCAAATATGCAGTCAGTGACACATCTTATAGTAGCCAATCTAGGTTATTTATGAATAAGTGCTAATTCACCAAAGGATTCTCCTTTTTTAAGGATTCTAACAGATTCTAATTCATCAAATCCTCTCCTTCTTATTAACACTTCTACTTGTCCATCTAAAATCACATAAAATTTTGTTCCAATTGTATCTATTAAATATATATAATATTACCTAAATGAAAGACAACTTCAGTTGATTAGAATTTTTCTATAAACATGTATTTGCAGCACTCTCGATGAATAATTAAGCCATTTTCTTACTTCTAATACTATTTAAAAAATGGTAGTTCTTAGGTCAATTAGACTAATAGATCGATTTCAGTTTTAAGTCTATGTTATGGTTACTTTTTAAGTAATTGCAAAGTGTCTGTAAGATGAGAATCTAGCATTTTACAAATTTAAGTTTATTTATTAAAATAAATAAATTTAGTTATATCACAAAGTTATTTTTCATAGTATAAGTTTAACTAAGAATATTCATTATTTAGGTTTTAATAATAATCTACGTTAAATGTAATATATAAACGCATAATAATAATAATCATCATATTTTTTTTATTGCAGGCCTTTAATTATTTTCCATTCTATAAATTTTATCACTAGCTTTACCGAATTTCGCATCATATTCATTTAAAAGAGCATGAACTCTTAATGGTAGATTTTTCATTGTACCAAGTTACTTTATTTATTTATATTTTGGTTATCTTTCTATTATATAATAATTTAAAATTACCAATTTTTTTAAACCATTCAAGAGCATCTATTACTTTTTCTTCATCTGCCAATAATATTGCTGTTTCAAGATAATTTGAAACACTTTAGAATGTAGGTTACATTATTGTACTCACAGTATCAAATATTCTATATAGATCTAATAGTCTTTTTTCATTAAATAAAATTTCTAGGAATATATATGAAAATTACTAATAATCTATTCATAAGTATATTGATCCTTAGGAATTTAATATTAATCATATAATGGTAAAACCTAACCTTCAAGATCTGGTAATCTATTAGCTGCTACCATTAATTCACACATTGAATTTAAAGTTCTTTGAGTTATCATTTATTTTGAAACTGCTTCATTAAATATTTTCCATGCATCTTTAATATATTAATCAACGATTTTATTATCTAAATTTGGTAAAGAACATGCTCCAATATATACTCTAATAATTTGTGTATAGATATATTTGTTTGGTGTTATTTAGTGCTATTTCATTTACTTAATGACTTCATGAGCAATTTTAACATCACCACATTAGGAACAGGCTTTTAAAGTACAAACAATTGTATCAGAATCCATTTAGATAGAAGTCATAACCATTTTTCTATAATATTCTAATGCTTTTTCAGCATACTAATAATAAAAAGAATAAATTTACATCTTTTCTTGAACCTAATGCTTTTATTATAGAATTATAAATTTAAGTAGTATCTCTAAATTCCATATCATTCATTTAATCATATAATTAAATTGCCTTTTCAGCCTCATGTGTCTATAATAATAATATTGAAAAAGTATTTACATCTGCACATATTTCAATCATTAATCCAATTAAATTTTCATCAGGTTTTAAATTGGAATCTAATCTGGCCTCATCAAATAGATCCCAACATTTCTACCATTATTTAACTCTATAGAATGAATTAATGAGTGTTGTATAGATTGGTATGTCTGGCTCAAATCCATCTCTTTTGAGATCGTTAAATATTCTCAAAGCATTTTCAGATTAAAGGTTCTTGCAATACACGTTTATCAATGTATTATAGAGATGCAAGGAGGATCCAAATTCTCAATAATATTAAGTTATACATTTTTGTGCTATATGATAACAAGCTTCTGCTTTCTCCACATTTCTGAACTTACCATATGCATTTATAAAGCACATGTGTGTTTATAGATTGGGTTTAATTTTAAGATTAGCCATGAATTCTTATATTTCATCAATTTAATCAAATTTATTTTATGCAACAACAGCTTATAATAAGAAGTTGATAGATTTAATTTCTACACTACGTTTTTAGAAATAATTAGTCAAATTTGTATCAATTTATTTTAGTATATGTTGAGGTTAATAATTTTCTAGGATGCTTTATTTAATATTGTCTTCATCATTTATTTTATAAAATAATTTCTTGACTTCTTTAAATTCTTCACTCTCTTTTATTTGTTAAGACTTTTGAATAGGAGCAAACATTGATTTGATAGATTGTTTCTTTGCAAATTAAGCAATTAGTTTTGTATGAATTATAAACATAAATTAAAATAATTTATTAATGCTTAGAAAATCATTAATTTTCAATCTTGTATATATGAATTAAGATATCACTATAAGTATAGGATTATTAAAATGAAATAAATAATTGATTATACTTTAAATAAAAATAAATAATTAATTAATGGAGTAGCTCAAAAAGTAAATCTAAGAACAAGTAGATGAATAAGATATAGTTGAAGATTTAGATATTGAAGGTGTGAAAATTACAAAATTCACTGAGGAAATTGCTGCACTCTTTACTTAACATTAATAACTTTTAGGTTTAACATTAGAAAAATGTGGATTGACAACTCTTGATGGATTTCCTAAATTAACTAAATTGTAAAATTTAGTCTTAGAAAATAATTCTTTAACAGGAACAGCAATTAAATATATAGCAGATAATTTCAAAGAGTTGATCAACTTGAATTTATCATAAAATAATATTAAGTCTGTTGATGTAATCATGAAGAATAACATGATAGGATTTAAAGCCCTTAGTCTCTCTAACTAAATTAGAATCATTAGAGTTAAAAGATAACCCTTTGACCAAAGAAGCAGGATATCATAAAAAGATATTCTAATTATTACCATCTCTTCAAGTATTAGATAATAAAAATGAAAAGGGTTAAGTTCTAGATGTATGACTTTGTATTTAAGTATTAGGATGAAGATGGTTCTATAGATGAAGATGATATAGATGAAGATGATTCTTATGGTGAAAGTGAAGAAGATGATGAAGAATCTGAAGAACCTGTTAAACCAATAAAAAAAACAAAAAAATGACATTCTTTTGTTATTCCCATTAAAACATATAAAATGCCTCCAATATTCATTTTAATATTCCATCCTGTATTAATTAATCAACATTGCTGATACCAAACTATTTACAAATATCATCCCTATGTTCATTTAAATATGGCGCCTATTTTGGATAATCCAAATTTATATTACTAAAACTAAGTGGATTTCTAATTACTTTCTCTCCATTCTCAAGTTCCATCACCATATTTATTTATTTAGAATGTTAACTATCTAAACACTAACCAACTGATTTAACTTCCCCTACTGGAATTTTATTCTTTTTCATTTCATCTATTAAATTTTCTACATCCCATTTCTCTAATGCCTCTTCTATAATTCTTTTTAATTACTCACTATTCTAAACTCTACTTTTATTCTCTTTGAATTATTCATCATTTAACAAATGATTAAGATTCAAAATTTTACATAAAGAATTGAATTAATTATCTTATGCTACTCCTATTACAATATATTTGTTTTTTATTTTAAAAGTCCCATAAGGAGAAATAGATGGATGTTGATTACCCATTCTATGCATATCTTTTTATCCATTCAAATACATTCCACTTACATTTACAAGACTTGCTATTGCACTTTCATATAAAGATGTCTATATATGACATCCTTTATCTGTATGAATTCTTTAATATAATGCCCCTTAAATTCCATTACAAAGATTTAAAGCTGTTAGTACATCAATAATGGCAACCCCAACTTTCATTGGTTCTCTATCTTTTTCTCCTGTGATATGCATAAAACCAGTCTCTGCTTACATTATGTAATCAAATCCTGGCTAAGTATTATTTTATCCAAAACCATTAACAGAAGCATATATTAATCTTGGATTTATTTTTGATAATTCATCATAACCTAAACCTAATCTATCCATGACTCCAGTAGTAAAGTTTTCTACTAGAATATCAGATTATTAAGCTAATTATTTTATGAATGAATTTCCCTTCTTGAGATCTACACAAATTGATTATTTGCTTCTATTAATAGATAAAAAGTAAGTGCTTTAATTATTAAAGAATGGTGGTCCCCATTTTCTAGTTTCATCTCCTTCAAATGATTCAACCTTTATAACTTAAGCACCTAAATCTGAAAGAAGCATTGTAGCATATGGTCCAACTAAAATTCTAGATAAATCCAAGACTTTAAGCTATTTATACATATTTTAAAAATAAAAATTATCATAAATTTCAAGTACTTCATTTACAATTGAAATTATATCTTGAGTTAATTCTTTTATATATATAGATTCTAAATATCTTTTTATTTAAGATAGATTTATTATATATATATATATATCAATATAGAGTAATCATATTTATTCTCTATTCTAATTTTTATTTTTATTCATCATCTTATTAATCTTGTGGAATAGCGAAGATAAAATTTTGATTAATTTTATTTTTTTTATTACCTACTTTTTATATCCATATTAAATTCTTTATTTCTTAATTTTTGATATCTTTAAACAATTTTAGAACTGTAATCAAAGAAAAAAATTGCAGTGTTGATGATCCATATAAATATATGAGTTATCCCACTGGATCTCTTATTAAATCAGTTAATAATACTGTTATACTCAAACCTCCAAATAAGATTTCTAAAATAATTCCAAAATAAACTAATAATTATATCTTAAATAAAATTTATCTATCTACTACTAAATTTGCTGATTTATTATTATATTTTTCTTAGTATTCATCAGATTAATTGCGAAGTTATTAGGTTTTTTAGTCTTATATACTATTATTGATATAGGTGAATTATTTATTTTCACTTTTTGATTTTTATTTTGGAGTTTATGTTTCTTATTATTTTTATTTTTCAGCCATTTATTTTGTTTCTTTAACAGCTTTAATTTATTATCTGATTGTTTCTTAATAGGTTAATCTATCATCATCATTTTCCCATTTGATTTCATTTTATTAATCTTCATTTAAACAACAACTATTAATCTCTTAGATTTGTTAGACTTCTTAAAATTAATTTTCTTATTGATTTTAATTAGATTCATTGTTATTTTCTTAATTTTTATTTGATTTTAACTATTTTTAACTTTCTTATCTAAAAAAAGATGAACCACGCATTCCTTTAATAAAAGTTCTTGCAAATGAAACAGATTTCATTTTTGTAACTCCTATTTTTGGTTTGACTTCTTCAATTTATTTGACTTCATCTTTTAATTCCTTTTTCTATTCCTCAATACTTACTTATCTAGACATCCTTAGATACCTTTACATTGATTCTGGAGATTTACTCAAACTATCATTTTATGGTATTTATTCAATTTGATCAATATTATTCTTCTGTTATTCAAGAAATAATCTTTTACAATTCTAAATCTATTCTTTAATACACTTTTAAAGAGATTATCCATAAATCAAAAATTCAAAGATGAAGAAGAAGAAATTAACCAATAAAAATATATAACAGAACATCAAATAGGCAGGATACTATACTCCTTTTCTTAGCCCTAGTTTAATGCATTAAAATTGATACCATTCATGGTACTGACTGTAATCTACACCAAGAAAACTATGAAAAGTCTTAATTTCATAATTTCTTTATAATATTTGAAGATGTATTTCCTCTTTTCTTTATTTTAATATACATTAAAAGAGATTTCATCATACATTGTATACCACACAATCAATAGACATCCAAATATATAAAATAATAATGTGTAAACAACTTCTGATAATAATCTCTCAATTACAATAGTCTAACCTTTCTAATATAGATTGATTATCTTTTATTTTACATAAACTTCAAATGGATCCAGAATTAGCCAAATCAGTTTACATGTTGATAATATTATTGTTAGAACAAGGATGTGATTCTAAGGTGACCCTATTAAAGCAAACCCATACTATAAACAACTATAATTTGTTCAGACCAATTACGTATAATAAGTTGGAATTTTTGATGTCTTTAAAGAGGCTTAGAATTGACGAATTGTTATAATGAGTATAAAAACAAACGCGGCACAGTATACACCCAAGAATGTGTAATATGGAGCTTTGTAAATGTCTTATAAATTATCATAGCATTCATCACCAAATGCACCTATATCACAAATACATTTGCCATCCTTAATTATTCCTTTGTCACAGCACTCAATCATACATTAAGACATTATAAATTTATAAAGTAAAATATTAAAGACTGTTATTTAATGTACTTATATATTTATAAATCTCTTACACTAATTTGTTTCATATCTACATTTCTAAAAGTAATAATTAATCTAAAATAACAAACACATTTTCAAATTTAATAAATGATCGAAGAAGAAGATGTAATTAATACTTCATAGTTCAATAAAATCATCTAAATTTCCTACATGGGCGGGAAATTATCAAAATTATAGCTACAATAGATGAATCTAGAGAAAATTATAAATCAATGTATTATCTTTGTTAAAGATGGTACTTCATTTAGAGAATGTACCAATTATTTAAATGGATTGGCTATGGTTTATTTAAAATAGTATTAGCTTTTAAGACAAGAAATCCTTAGTCTATAGAATTCAATGATGAATAAAGAAAACTTTGTTGAAGTAGAAAAAAAAGATGCGCGTTCAAAAAATAAATAAACAAAATCAAGGTAAAACTAATAAAAGGAGGCTATAACTGAATTATAAGAACATTCTAATAGTTCAAGAGATAATCCAAGAAACATAGCAAGTGCTGAGCGTTTATAATTAGATTCATAGAAAACTCCATTTGATATAAATTTATATTTAAGAAAGGAAGACTCAGATAGTTCAAATGGCTTTGGAACTGCCAACTTTATTCTTAAAGATGTTTAATCTATTGAAAAATAATCTTTAAAAGAAATTTTAAATAATAGAAGAAATTAAAAGGAATTATCTCAAGCCTCTTCAAAAGAAACTCCATTACTTCCCTAAATTATAATTAATGATGCAGATAATGAAATATAAGAGGAATAATTTTAATTTCAAAATGAAGAAGAAGATGATGAAATTATTGATACAAGGGTTGAAGTGAGACATGGAAATATTATGAAAGCTTTAGAAGAATTTGGAATCAGTTTTGATCAAAATCAATAAGCAATGAATTAAACAAAATTAACAGATAAAAATAAAAGAAATACTAAAAAATAATAAACAACACTTTCTAAATAATTAGATCATTAAGATAAAGATAGAGTACTTCATGAAAATTATTAAAGAAATTTAGAAGAGTTTATTAAATATTAAGATAAAATAGATGATCTTTAAATAAAAATGGATCTTATGAATCTTCAACCTGAATTTTGGTCAAAATAAGATGATTTAATTCATATGATCAATCAATATGAGATACCACTTAATCAAACTATAATTAATAAGTAAATCATATGATTATCTATTTAGTAAAAATTAACATCTCTCATCTTATTCAAAAATGTAAGGTATGACAACAATGGAGAACTCTAATAATCGATTTTAGGAAATTAATAGTTTTGATTATTAATAGGAAATATCTGAATTTTAATCTATGGATTCTAATAGAAACTCAAAAAGTATTGATATAGATAGCAATGAATATCACATATATAAAAGATTGATTTAAGATTTAAGAAGTGAATATTCTAAAGACAAAGTCATTAATTCAATAAATGTTATTATTTATTAAATTTTAGTATTTCAATTTTAGAAAAGAAGAAAATAAAGCAAAAAGTTTCTATGATTTGCTATTGATGAGTCGTCTTGGTTTCTGTTAAATTAAAAAGGAACAGTAAATTGGAAGATATACAAACATGCTAATAGAATTATGATAAAATTATATTATATCTTATAAACATTTTTCGTAAATACAAGTATCAAGCTTTAATATAAATAATTAAGGTATTTGTTAGCTTTTTTATTAAGAATTTATTATTTAATATTACTAAATATAATTAGTGATACAATATCATTATTTATTTGAAATTTCTTTGATTATATTTGAATTAATATAATCAATATATAAAATATGAAAACTTATTAAGTTTATTATATAATTTGACATAATATCAATTTAAAATCATGATTATACTTGAATGTGAACTTGTTCTTATTTTTGATCTTTTTATTACAAATCTTGTTTTGCAAATATATTAAATATCTATTCTATTGATGCTTGTTTAATAGAATACTAGGAAATTGTTAATTATTATTTATTCTTTTCAAAAGCTGAGAATAATTTTCCAGCTGTAATATTTGATAATAATCTAATTCTATAAAATGTTTAGAAATGTTCAATAACTTCATATTGTCCAAGTTATTATTAGATAAAATTTAATAATTCTTTTCCATTCTATTCCACAAGTATATATTCTGCTAAAGTTTCAACACTAATTCCATGTCTATTTAAATCATTATATAAATGTGATCCTGATTCTTTTGGTTAGATATAATTCATTAATTCATTTTAATTAATCTTTTATAAAGCACTGAGAGTAGCTGATTAATTGAGTTTTATACCTTTACTTAATCCCATCTAATTAATAATTTAATCAAGTAGATTAATTTATGGTTTCTATAATTTAATTTCAACTTCATATCCTTAACCATATTTATTTTTAACATGCTATACAGATCCAAAACATCTCAAATTACCATCTACTTATATGGCAATTTTAGTAGATAATGCTTCTGCTTCTTCCATTGAATGAGTAGTCAAAATAATTGAGCTTTATTTTCTCTATGTAGATATTCTTGATATAACATTCCACATAAATCTTCTAGCTTCTGGATCCATACCAGTAGATGGTTCATCAAGAAATACAATAGGAGGATTACCAATCATAGCAATAGCTACTGATAACTTTCTTTTGTTACCACCTGACAATTAACCTGCTTCTACAGATTCAAATCTTTTAAGATCCATTTCAACCATCTTTTTTTCTACTAATTCATAAAGATGTTCATTAGAAATCCCTTTAATTTTTGCAAACAATTCTAAATGTTCAGATACTGTAAGATTATCTAATAAAGCATCAAATTATGGACAATATCCAATATTTTTTCTAGCATCTTAAATTTAATCAATAACACTATGTCCAGAAACATAAGCTACTCCAGATGTTGGTTTTAATTCACCTGATAATATTTTGAATGCAGTTGTTTTACCAGCTCCATTTACACCTAATAAACTAAATACTTCTCCATTGCCAACTGAAAATGAGATATTATCAACTGCAACTTTATGTTAATTTTTTTCTAGCATAAAGACTTTTCTTAAATTTTAAACTAAAATAGCTTAATCTTAAGGTTTATAATTTTAACATAGTTATTATTCTTTTTCTACATCATCATCTAATATTTTAGGTTTATAAGGAATAGATGTTTCATTTGATCCCAATTATTATAATGAACCATTATCTTCAAAGAATTCCAATATAAACACAATCAACATATATCCAACTCCACTAATTGCAAGTACAAGTAAATCTTCACCTGCAACTCTCATTGCAAAAGTATTAGGTGGAGTAATTGAATTCTCAAAAATCAATTCAAAAAATTATTTTAAACTTGTTCTAAGTAATCCCAAAGCAAAAGAGAAAGAAGGAATTGGTCTAAAGATCCATACTAAATAGGAAGCAGCATCTCTAGTGGATTCAATTAAGAAGAATACATAAATGACAATACTAATTATTGATCCAAACACAAGGTGAATAAAAAAGGATGATAATAATGAATTTCCTGGTACTTTGAAAAAGAAACTTAATGCATAACTAAAAGGTATAATAGCCCATCCATATAGAATAAAGAATAGAAATATTGCTCCATAATTTCCATCTAATATTAATGCATCTATATCAAAGGCTAATACCATTAAAGCACTTATAATTGCAGGTATTAAATGTTTAATAATATCAATTATCCAATTACTTGTCCAATAAGCTAAAACTGATACACCAGATACTAGTTATTAATGTTTAATATTTATTTCTCTTTCTTTTACAATAAATGAAATAATGGAAGCTGGAATGAATGCAAAACCAATTGAAAATATAAAGGCAGATAGATATCCTGCTACTGATTAATCAATACTCTTTTCATTATGAGTTTATGGAAATGGATAAAATGATAATTGAAGATTAGCTGAAGCAGTATTTGTAACTTTTCTTAAGATTGCCTAATTCATTTGATTTATTAGTAATGGAGAGCTTTAAACAAAAACTGAATTCTATAAAAACCAATAGGAATAAGTAGATCCAATAAATTAATTAAAGAAATACCAACCTGGACTTTCTCTTAATTCAAATTAATCAAAATATTCTTTATCTGCTTATTCTAAATTTGCAGATAATTATGATATGGACCAATCATCATTTGAAAAATATTGCATTAATTATTAACCTGTTTAATCCCCTCCCCAAAACAATTATAATTTCAAATCATCATAAAGACCTTATGGTGTAATAATAGCTATATCATCATCTTTCATCCATTTCACAGTCATTATAGCTAATCCAGAAATAACTACTAAAATTGGTACAAAGATTTCACAAACTAATCCTCTAATATCCCTTTTAAAAATTCTAAATCTCTTTTACATCAAAGCAAATAAATGTAAAAAGAAAGTAGAACAAAATCCTTCAATTTTTTGTATATTTATATCTACATTTGAATTAATCTGATCATTCTTTTCTTTATTTTGTATATCATCAACTTAGTCATGACCAGCTCCTATTTTGGCCACTTTTAAGAATACTTCTTCTAAAGTAGTAATGCTGATTCCATATGTAGCAATATGTAAAGTTTTCAAATTCTTATCTAAATATTCAAACAGATTTGGAAATTTATCTACTGAATCAATTGGTAATTGAATTACTACTTCAGCAGAAACATTAGATAGAATAGTAGCTGTACTAATATATTTAATAATGTTGTCTATGATTGGTTAAGATTCAACTTATGTACTATCTTTGACTAAAGTTAAATTATATCCAACACCAAATCGATTCTTTAAGAATACACTGCTTCCAGAACATAATAATTTACCTTCACCCATTATACCAATTCTATCCCCTAAGAAATCAGCTTCATCCATAAAATGAGTTGTTAAAACAATAATTCTATTATCCTTATAATTCTTTAACATTTCCCAAATATATCTTCTTGCACTTGTATCCATTCCAGAAGTAGGTTCATCTAAATATACTAATTTTGAATTCCCAATGAATGCAATAGCAACTGACAATCTTCTTTTTTAACCACCTGATAGATTCTTACTGAGATAATCTGTTTTATCAGTTAAATCAACATCAGCTATTATTTTAGTTATTTAATCTTAAATTTCACTAGATTTCATTCCTTTGAATTAAGCAAATAATTCCAAATGTTCTTTTACAGTCAGATTATCAAAAAGAATATCATGTTGAGGACATACTCCCATAATTTTTCTTAATTCTTATAATTAACTTTTAACATCAAAACCATAACCAACAACATCTCCTTTTGTAATTTCTAATAATCCTGTAAGCATTGAAATTGTTGATGTCTTACCAGCTCCATTATGTCCTAATAATGCAAATATCTATCCTTAATACATGGATAAATTCAGATTACTCACTGCCTATTTACCATTAGGATATGTTCTATATAACCCTTTAATAATAAGAGCCTCATTTTTTTATTCTTATTCTTTCAAAGCTTATTCAACTTCTTCAAATTTATCATCATGAGTATTCATTCTTTCTATGGACATTGATTAATGACTTACTCTATCAGTTCTGTTCTTTTCCCAAATCCAACTAATGAAAAATAATGGATGTTTCTTAACACCCCATTCATTTGGAAATACTTAATCTAAATATATGGCTAAAATCAAATATGCAATAATATTGATGATATGCCAAGTCCAAGCTATAGAAATACTATAGTTATTTATGGTGGTTGCCAAATTAGATCCATTAAATCCATTACCTTATGATTCCATAAGAGTGATCACACCAAATGAAAACGATAATGAAGCTTAACTTGAAAAGGAAACTCCCCAATATTAACTTTTACTTGGAATAGCATTAGCAGGTACCAAATTTAACATTAAAAACATTAGTAAGTACCAAACTATTGAAACTATGAGTCCTGTTAAGGCTTATGAGAAAAATACTGACAAAAAGAGTGATTACACTATTAGAACAAGACAGAACAAGTAATAATTTAGGAATACAAATCCCCAATTAGATTCTGGGAATATCATGCTTTCTAAAATAATATACTTATAAACATACTTAAAATAGCTGTTGCCAATGCTGATATAATTCCATAAATTATAAGATACTGAATTATCCAAGACATGTAAAATTAAGTATTGCTTAATCCCATAATTTTCATTCCTTCTCTCAACTTCTTTTCTTTCTCATATATAATTCCATGTGTCATTCTTAAAAACACAATCATCAAAGGTAATGCCAGATAGATTCCATAGGCTCCATTTACAAAATCAGGAAACTTATCTTCTATATGATCTCTTGATCTAACATGACTGAGAGTGGGCTCTATAGTTATAGATGTATCATATTGTTGAATAATTAAATTATCAATCCAATTTTAAATAGTTAAAAATCCATTCTCATAAAATAAATATGTTATTTCTTGATCCTCACTAAGAATATATCAAAAATATATTTACTATTTAAATGAATTAATCTTATCCTTTTTATTCAAAGGATATTCTATGTAGTCTGTTGAATCTGATGTATTGAATCTTAATGAATAACTAAAATTCTTAAGATTAAAATCATCTGTTTCAAATATTATTGCCAAACAGAGTCCTTGAGTTTCCTCTAATTTATTATATTTCTCTGATCTCACATAATCATCAATTTCATCATTATTTTTGAACCATTTTACTTAGTATCCATAAAAATCAACAAAGTAAGTTGATAATTTTTAAGCCACTTCATTCTCTTATGGTCCAATACCAATTAATCCATTTCTGTAAGAAGCTCCTTAATAATCACTATTGTCTATGCAATTCCTAACATATTATTATTTATTTACTTCAACTAAGGCAATGATTTCAACAATTATTCAGTGTCTTGATTTGGATTCTTTGGAAAATTATTCAAGTTTGGAGCTAAAATCCTAGGGAAATCAGAATCTTTGGTGACTTTTAAGTAAGATGATTCAGAAATATCATCAATTTCCACTTAGGCTCTAGTCTTTAATATAAATAGTTACCTGATTGTTAACAATAAGCCTATGAAAAACAACGGAAGTATAATTTCGCAAACCGAACAACAACAATTTCTCTTCCATAATATATAGTTCTTTCTAAGTAGGGCTGTTAAGTGAGACATGATTTAGTAATTTATTTAATACTTATTTCTATAAAATCAAACTCTTAAATAGGAGCATTCTATAAAAAATTTTACATTTTATGGAATAATTTTATTTTATTCACTAAATATTGTTTATTCAATAAAATTATAATATGTAATAACGTGTAATAATAATAATAAATTTATTAATTAAAAATATTTAAAACCTTAATCTATATTTTCTTAAAGATTTCTAATTAGAAATCACAAATCTCTTAGGATTTTATCATTTATAAATTGTTTAAATCAAAAAATTTTAATTTTTAAGGCAATTCTGAATTATAATTTAGATTATAGATTAAACTGATTTGTATTAAAATTTAATTTTTAGACACTTTCATGCTGTTTAATTAAAATAGGGAAAAGAAATTATAAATTTGGAATGTTTGAAGTAAAGAAACTAAGAATATTTAAAATATATATTACTATAAATAAAATAATTTAGGGGATGTATTAAAATTAAATATTTATTATTAAAGAGAAATGGGGGGGGGGTGGTTTATAAACTTGGTAACTCTTAACTAAATTTGAATTTTTTATTTATTTTTTGAGATGAGCAGCAGAGACGAATTGCTTTATATGGCCAGACTCACAGAGTAAACAGAGAGATTTGAGGACATGGTTAACTACATCAAACAATTAGTTAGTGTAGGACAAGAATTGTCAGTAGAAGAGAGAAACTTACTCTCTGTTGCTTACAAAAACAGCATTGGAGGAAGAAGAACAGCTTGGAGAGTCCTATCTAGCATTGAGAACAAAGAAGAAGGAAAGGTATAGAAATCTCAATTTTTATTAATTCAAAAACTTATACCTTATATTAAATCATCTTTATATCATTATTGTAGGCTCAAACAAATCCAGCTAGTCAAAGAAACCTCACATTAATTAGATCTTACAAGAAAAAAATTGAATAAGAATTGAATGGATTTTGCAATGATGTACTCAACCTCATAGACACCTCACTCATCAGGACAGCTACTAATTCAGAAGCTAAAGTCTTCTATTTCAAGATGAAGGGAGACTATCATAGATACATCTCAGAATATTCAAGTGGAGACCAACATAAACAGGCTGCTGATGGAGCATTAGAAGCTTACTAACAAGCTTCTAATGTTGCTAATTCAGAGCTAAAAACCACAAATCCAATTAGATTAGGTCTTGCTCTCAACTTCTCAGTTTTCTACTATGAAGTCTTGAATGACCCAACAAAGGCATGCAGCTTAGCTAAACAAGTATATATTTTCAAAATATCTTAAAGGCTTTCGATGATGCTATCGCTGATATCGAGTAAATTGAAGAATCTTAATATAAGGATGCCACCACAATTATGCAATTAATTAGAGACAACCTCACTCTTTGGACTTCTGAATTAGAAGATGAAGAAGGACCCAAATGATAGAGGTATATGATATATATATATATATAAAAATATAAAAATATATAAACACACATCATTAAATTAACCTAACCTTTTAAACTATAGATAGATTCTCTAGTTGTGCTTAACTAAAATATTAGTTTAGTAAATTATATATAATAATGTATAATTTATAATATAATAAATAATTTTATGATAAAAAAAAACAAATCTTTTGTTTTTCTTACTAGAAAAGAGCATTAGTATATAGAGTGTTTCAAATCTTAGATTGAGATATAAATAGATCATAATATAATTGTATTATTTTTCATTGTTTGATTATTTACCATTAGAGAATAATACTTGTTATTTATATTTTAATTTAGATTTACTTATTTGAATATATATTAATATATCAAATCGAGAGATTAAAGGTTAATATATCCAATTAATTTTAGATAATGATTCTAATTAAAAATTATTTACCTAAAAAATAAAAGTATAATATTTTACATTTTAGGATAGGATTAATGAAATACTATCTCAAATATAATTAAAATTATATTATAATGAAACGAATTATGATATACAAATCATGAATGTATTTAAAAACAAATTGGAATAGACAAATCTCCAACATTTTTTGAATGGTTATTTAATTTTTAATGATATTTAAGGTATTTGGTTTGAGTATTCTTTAAGAATTAGTCGATGTACATAAGATAATATGATATTGATGTCTAATTGCAAATTTTAATTAAGAATTTTAGTTTAGTATTAGTTAAATAGATAATTTTGTTATAATCTAATAATGAAGGTAAATCCTGATTAGAAAATTCTATATTTTGTAATAAAATCTACTATGCTGAGATTTGTTAAATATTTATTGAGTTCTTATGATATCTCTTTTTTTTAATAATTAATTAGATAGTTTATAGATTCATTCATTTAAATTTCTGAAAGTGAGGATTCAAATAAATCAGTTGGATTAATGAGTTTTTCAATATCTAAATTGGAAATTTATTAAATGAATTAATTTCATTGATGATCTCTATATTGGATTCTTACTTTTAATATTTGACAGGAGTCGATAGACATGATGTAGTGAGGATTTATTAATTGAATATATCCTTTTATTAATGTTCAAGTAATATTTAATAGAGATTCTTAGATCTTGGTCTCAGCCAAGTTGTAGTGTATTTATATTCTGTTGACTTCATAAATTATAAAAAATAATCAATCATTTAGTAATGCCATTCTTACATTATTTCTACATGATGGACATAAAGGTTTTGCATTTAGCCATTCATCAATACATGTATCATGAAAATAATGATTACATTTCGGCAGTTGGACTACAATTTCCATCTATTCTAATTAACATAAACAAATTGGACAGTCTTCTGATTATGGTACATTATATTCAATCCAAGGTTTTCTAGTCAGTTTTAATAGTTCTTCTGGAGATAATCCTCGGTTAACTATAGGGAAGTCTCCTCTGATAAGTCCAAAAATCACAATAAGAACAAAAATGATAATTATGCAAAAAGAAAGAGCATAACAAAGTGCATTGCAGAGTAAAAATATATCGAAAACCCATTCACAAATCTATTAATTGTGTATTGTACTATAATATAAATTGATCCGTTGGCATTTTAGGCTTGGAATGAATTTACAACTTTCACAGTTGCCAAGAAAATTGTCATTTCATATTCAAATCTACTTTTCTGTTTATAGAATCTACATTAAATAAATAGAAGACCTATAAAATGCAAAACAATTTTCAATTCTTACAATCAACAATACATTAATGCTCATCAATATTCTTGCTTAATTAGCATTAAGATTAGGCCACTCATATATAATAAATGAAGTAAAGAGGATAGGCAGTACATATTTGAAAATTCCTTTTATTAAAAATCTTATGATATTCAAGATCATTCTCAAAGTTGCTTAGGTTTCGATTTCCTAATTTTATTTTTTAATTTAAAAAAATTCATTAAGGAATTAGAAACCAATAGATTATAATCTAATCAAATAATAAAATTAATAATATTTAGAAGACATATAAATACTAAAAAAAATGATATCAATCTGTCATTAATTGTTTTTCTTTTTTATTTATCATCAATGGTTTTTTTATTTTATTTTAGTATAATAATCCAAGTTAAAATACTCCAAACATAATTCCTAAAGTAATTACACTTATAATATATGAAATGCCATTTCGCCAATTAATTCCAGGATATATCTCAATTCCTGTTACCAAAACATAAAACATATTTACAATTAAATAAATAATTGCAATAACAATCAACATAATAGATTATCTATTTCTATAATATTATTTTATACTTCAATTAAAATTAAATATCATTAATTATAAAATCCACAAAGATAAGAATACAACTAATACTATGAACATCTACATTTACTAACCATTAATTAATTGTATGAACATTATCTTAAGGAAATATATAACTCCAATAAATAACCATAATAGGTAATTCAAAGCAAAATGCCACAATAAACAAAATATGACACAATTTCCATAAACTCTAATCAAAAAATTATTTATTTAACATATAAAATGACACATTCTCAAAACTAACTAATCCAAAATAAAAATAAGTTGTATAGCCTCCCCATAAAGTTAAATAGAGAAAATTTTGTGAAAATGTTGGAGCTACAACACTTACTTATATTAATGCATAAGTCATGAAAATTGAAGCAAAAATTCTAAAGATCATTAAGTTTTTAAATTAAACTCTGTGTGATTAATTCATTTCATTAACAATGCCATCATATAGAAGTTGTTCTAATTATTTCATTTTAATAATAAAATTATATATTGAATTAATCAATAAAAGCTTCTTTATCTTATTAACATATGATATTTAGGAACCATAGTAGATAATGTTTTATCTTCTTCAATAAAATCATCTTCAATCTCAAAAAAATCTTATTAAGATTAAATTAAATTTTTGAAGTATTTGGATTCAAATTAATTTTCTTCATTTTAAATTTGTTTTTATAAAAAGGAAGAATTATGAAAACTTTCCTTTTCATTCCACAATGGAGTACTACTGCTTTTAATGTCATCTTAGTTTTTATGAACTACCATTGATGGTATGATATTTATTGGCAGATTACAAAATGTTTCTGTTTTTGGGTTAGTAAACCATTCATGTAACAAAGCTTCTTCTGCTGATGGTCTTTTAGATATATTTTCTTCCAAAAGAAATTTAACTAATTCCTATGCTTATACACTAATTTTTTTATTTTTAAGTTTATTGTAATCAATATGACATAAATAGTTACTAATTACTAATTCTTCACTTTTTTCACAATTAGCAAATGGCATTTAACCAGTAAGTAAAATAAATAAAATTACACCTGCTGAAAAAATATCTACTTTATGATTATAAGCTTGATCCTTCAAAACCTCAGGGGCAACATAACCAACTGTACCACATCTTTAAAATAAGTAAACATCATTTTCATTGTAAATATCAGAAAGGCCAAAATCTGAAATAACAATATCTATCACATTAGATTTTGTTCTGAAAATCAAATTTTCTGGTTTGATATCTCTATGAATTATATTTTTAGTATGTAGATATTTTAAGGAGTTCAGTATATTAAACATTAAATTCTGAACAATATGCTCTGAATATTCATGCAAAGAGCATTATACCTTTTTTAATAGATCTCCTCCTTGTAAATAGTCTATGATTAAGTAAACCTTTTCGAAATCTTCAAAAACTTCATGAAGTTAAATAACATTATCATGATTAAGTTATCTCATTATTTCTATCTCCAAAATTAAGCTTTCCTAAGGATTAATTATATATTACCATTCCTTTTTCTTTTTATAACTACTTTTCCTTTTTAAATATTTTGACAGCAAAAATGCTTGAATCTAATTTTCTCTAGATTTTGTACACTTTAGCATGTGAACCCTCTCCTATAAGTTTAAGTAACTTATAATGTTTTTTAAAATGTCTTTAGATTGTATATTTAGATATGTAAGTTTTCCATTTTTAAATTACTTGTTATTCGCCAAACATTTAAAAAAATTCATATTTACCTGACAATTACAGACCTTAAACCTAAAGATTAAATAAAATTGTTACTTAGTTATGAGTTATTCTCTTTAAATATAGATTACTCATATTAATAAAACAATTAGTTGACACTAAGTATTAATTAACTAACTAGTATTAAGGTCTTTCTATCAATTTATCGAACTGATCCTTTATATATAGAGGGTTCTCTTTGGAAGTTTGTTGTAATTGATGATCTATCTATGAGTAAATAGGTTAGCCCTAATTCCACATAGATCTCATTCTTGTTGGGTATTATTCAAAGATAGAAAAATCAGTTGAATTCATATTTATTAGTGAAAAATATTAATTTCAAGAAACAAAGATTGACAAATATTTATAGATGGAATTAAGAATTGTTCAGTTTTCTTAATATTCTTAATATATGAAAATTAATTATAAATTAATTTAGAAACTAATCATTATTATAAAAAGAATTTATGTTCATATATTAATTTACGTATTTTGTAAATTGTATCATTTAACAATATTTCTAAGTAGATTTTGATTACTTGAGTAATCTTTAAATTTTAAAATAAGAACATAATTTTCTTAAATTAATTAATTTTATTGAAAGTGAATTTTCATTAACATATTAATTTTTACTATCAAAATTTTTAGAAATACATAAATTTCACAATATTGATAAACTTGAAGGAAGAGATGAATTTTATGTTAAAATTAAATTAAAATAAAAATAATATTTTGTTTTTATCAACCAAATGACGAAATCTATATGTTTGAGATGTTAATGAGAATAATAATAGAGAAAAATATTAGAAATATGAACAACAATGGCTTTTTGATCAAATCAATCAAGCATAAGTGATATTTCTTGAAAAGATTAATTAAACAAAATAAGTAAAATATTTCCCTCAATTATATTATAAATATTTATAAAAGCTGTTATTAAATTTGAATGTCAATTATTGATCAAATTGATTTGTCTTTAGAAAAGGCAAGTAGTCTTTAGCAAAGACGTTTTGAGGCAGAAGAATCCAAATAAAAATCTCTTAATTATGAACTCAATTAATTAAGAAGTTAATTTAATGAGAGTTTAGAGGATTAAGATGATGAGATGACTCCTGAAAAAAGTTATAGTTAAAATAATAGTCAATCACAATATTCACCATTAAGAAATGATATTAAACAATTGGAATTATAAAAGTAAGTACTACAATCATCAGAGCGTAAGTTGTAGTAAGAAATTGATGATTCAGAAAATGATGATAATTAATTATAGATATATCCTAAATATTAAAAAAATATTAAATAATAAAGGTAATAATAACATCATCAACAAAAACCAATTTAAGATTAAAGCAAACAACATAATATATAATAAAAGGAGATTATTAATAAAATAAGATCCAATAAACATCAATCATAAAAAACATAAATAGGAAAAGAATCTTAAAAGAGGACATAGAAAAGTGTTCCGAAATCAACCCAAATAATATCATCAACAACAGTAAGAAGAAATGAAAAAGAAAATAGTTATGTAATTTAAGAATAGAAACCTGAATATCAAAAATTAAAATAACACATAAAATCTGTCAAAGAATAAGTTTCTAATCAACTTAGAAAAAATGATAAAGTCAAATAAGATACTCAATAAGACGAATCAAATTAATATAAAATAAGAGGATATAGAGATTAAGCTGAAATTAAATATTTTGGGTAATAAATTAATTAATAATTATAGTCGTCCTTTACCATGCAATGAATGTGTATTTTTATTGAATAAAGGAATGAGTTCTGATTATTGCTCTTAACATGGTAAAATAAATAAGGAAAGACCACCAAACAAAACATTACCAAAAAGATTAGCTAAGTTTTTTTGATATTTGGGTTTTTTTTAATTCAATATAATTTTATAGATAAAACTTAAATTAATCACTAAAATTCCTTAAAAAGATTTGGGTACAAAGTTTTATATTATTCTAAATGGTTTATTGAAAGGGGTGGTACTTCAGGATATTTGGCTGCCAATTTTTAAAGCCATTTGGAATCTGTTGGATCTATTATAAATTCATAATATAGTCTTGCCAAACATAATTCTATTTAAATTAGAGTTATTATTTACTTTTAAAGGCTTCTAACTAAAAATATACAGATGCTTGAATAAGTTATTTAAGTAGATCACCACTAAATGGATTAATTGGAAGCATTAAATCCTTATCATGCTAATTTAAAAATAATTAATCTGCATTTAAAGCTCCTCCCATTATTTTTTATGGTTCATATTTGTTATGTTCATAATATTTCTTTATGTAATCAAAGGCTTTTTAAGTTACACAACTTTATGGGATTTCAATAATCTTATTTAAATTTTGAATAAATTACTTCAGAATCAGATTCTTTCTCAAAGATTTCTTTAAAAAAATTGCTTACATTTGCAAACCTTTGATCTATTTATACAACTTCCTTTTCAATCTTCAACTTAATAATTCTTTGTTCTTATTACTGTTGATTCATTAATTAAATGATTAATCGATAAACCCTTTTTTAAGAATGCTATCTTTTATTCCCAAAATGTATATAATATTTTGAAATATCATATAGAAGAAGATATTTGTTAAGTAGTGGACAAAATAAAGGTTAGGAAAATATTTGAAGGCTAAGTTGAGTTTGATTAGCAAGAAATGGAAATCTTAAAATAATTCGAAGCATATCTAATATCCAAGCGCTTTATGCCTAAGTTCTCACTTAATTAATTTTAGGTGGACTGCGCCTTAATTGCTGAGGATGCTTTATGCTACTAAATTTAAGTTTGAAAAGACATATGCAGCCATATAGGCTTATATTTAATGGAGAAATCAAGCATTTCCACTCAAAGAAAATTAGGAAACAACAAAATTCTTAGTAATGATTGTTTACATATTTTATAAGTTGAGTGGTTCAATTTATCTTCATGGAAGGGATAATAGATTTAGACCAATAATAGTGGTTAATGCTACTAAATTGGCAGCCTAAAAAAATATTGATATCACATTAGATTCTATGACAATATTTCTTGAACATGTAATAACAAATTACATGTTACCTGGATAAATAGAGAATTGGTAATATCTAAGTTCTTATAAATAATAGGGTTGTTGTAATGGATTTAGGAGGTTTGGGAATTACAAGTTTACCTAGATAATAACTCTAAAGAGTTTTAGATTATCTCTAAAATAACTATCGTTCTAGAATGCATAAATGTTATGTAATTAATTGTCCTAGTACAATCACTTTTTCTTGGAATATAGTAAAAGGGTTTTTGGAGGAAATTACTGTAAGAAAAATCTCATTTGAGAAATCATCTATTCCAAACGGATTGTTTGAACATTGCCATAAATCATAAGTGGAATAAAAATATGGTGGAATTTCTTTAAATATTGAAAACAACTTTTGGTATAGAAATAGTTTATTCATTTAAGGCCTCCACATGAGATTAGTTCATAGTATTTTGTACAAACTGATAAAATCACTGATATACTAATATCAAAACAATAATATAATGAACTATATTAATTTGGAAAACTTTCAAAGAATCGTCTTTGTAAAGAACTTCTTGAAGATATAAGATAATCTTTACAAAATACTAATACAGAATAACATTTAGACAAAAAAATAAAAGAAGAGGTACCTGATCCTGAAGAAGAACAATAAGCCATTAATGTTCTCATTTAAAATAACCAAGGTTTTTACAAACCAAGAGTTGAAGAGTCATTTGATATGCCTCTTTGTGAAACTAAAATCTAATTACCATTCAATTTTATTGCTCACAAAAAAATGCTAAAATATTGAAAGGAAATTATTATATATATTTCTATATTTGAAATAGTAATCACACAGTCTAATCAATTGATCTTAATTTAATGTAATATATCTACATAAATTAAAAAGTTTAAGTAGTTTAAAATTAAGTTAACTTATATGACTAATATATTAAATATTATATATATTTCTAACTTAAATCAATGGGAAATGATTGTTCAAGTGCATGCAACGTATGCAAAAATTCAGAAACTGTTATAGATGCCACTTCGTTTCCTAACGATTTAAAATAATATGAGAACACAAAGAATTTAGATTATACAAATGTTTCTAATTAACAATAATAACAATCACTGTAATAACAGAACTTTAGTTAATCTTAACAGTAACCTCTCGTGACTGAAGAAGTACATTCTCCACATCCTGAATAGTTTAGATCAAATTAATAATTACAATAATACTTCTCATAAGCTGATAAATAAGAAACAACCAACTATCAAAATGATTAATATGCATATCCTGAAAGAAGACCGCCATTTACATTTAGAAGTGGAGCTATTTATGATGGTGAATGGAGAGGTTAAGTACGAGAAGGGTTTGGACTTTAAATTTGTAATCATTTGATTTTATACTAGGGCCTGATGGAGCTAGGTATGAAGGATAATGGAAAGATAATAAAGCCTGTGGTTAAGGAAAGTTTTGGCATGTGGATGGTGATATTTATGAAGGGGAATGGAAAGAAGATAAGGCTAATGGTTTTGGAGTTTATATACATGTGAATGGAGCTAAATATGAAGGATAGTGGAAAGATGATTTACAAGATGGAAATGGTGTTGAAACATGGGCAGATGGCTCTAAATATGAAGGTAGTTATAAAGAAGGAAAAAAGCATGGATTCGGTAGATATACTTGGAACGATGGATCATCTTATGAAGGTAATTGGATTGATAATAAAATTTGTGGAAGAGGAATCTATTGTTGGACAGATGGCAGAGTATGAAATTATTTGATTATAAGAAATATGATGGGGAATGGTTAAATAATAATATGCATGGTAGAGGAGTATATACTTGGAGAGATGGAAGAAGATATGAAGGGGAATATCAATATGATAAGAAGCATGGTTAAGGAGTATATATTTGGGCAGATGGAAGAAGTATATATATATATAATATTATAAGAATATGATGGATAATGGGCTTATGGAAAATAAAGTGGATAAGGAAAGTATCATCTTCCTGATGGGACAATTCGTTTGGGTTTATGGGAAGATGGAAAAAGAATTAGATGGCTGGAGGAAGATGCATCAGTGAATAAAAGTAATCATTAACGTTACTGATCTAATCAATTTATTTTTATTCCATAATTGTCCTATTGTATCTACAATGTGTTATTTTTTCATTTTTAGGTAAATAAGAAAGACAAATTCTACTCAATTTCATTTCTCTTTTGAAGGAATTTGTGAATAAATTAAACATTAGATGAATAACAAATTTCTCTTCAATTATCTTAGACTATATAATTTTATATGTAGATATAGAATGAGATTTCCTAAAGTATTTATATATTTTCTTCATATCGAAATTTAAAATAACTACTTCAAATTAAAATTGTTCAATCATTGTCATCATTATTCTTTAAATCAGAAGACAACGAAAAATTTGATAATTTAATGGTCAAGGATTTAATGTTGAAATATATTTGTGTAGAATTTAATATACTATTAATTGAATAATAATTATAATGTTTTTTTTCAACGTTAGTAGGCTAAAATTAAATGGGCTCTTCAAATCCATGGTTGTTAGTCTTAAATCCTTATATTTCTCTGAACTTTATTTCATAAGCAATCTAAAATTCATACAACTTAATCCATTAATGGATAATGTTAGTTCTGGTTCGAGTCATCAATATCTTTTTGAAAAAAATCTTTTAACAATGATTGTCATCAACTATATTTATTGTGGAATTATATGAAGTCCAATTTAAACTAATTGTTGATATTAAACTAACTTCGATTCTTAAAGATCTTCTCTGATTTTCTCTGTCGATCTATAATTAATGACCTAAATTTTTAAATTAATAATTTAAATGAATTCACTAATATCTAAGATGTTACACTAGGAAGCTTAGCAATTTAGCCAGACTATTTTAAGTTTCTTTATACTTGAAAATATTCTATCAATTATAATCAAATTCTAGAGAAAATTTTAATCTTTAAATTTCGAATATAAACTTGCATTTATGAATTTTAGAGATTAAGATCAGTTGAACAATTACCTGTTATATATGAAAGCATAAAATAAAAAATATATAAAACATGAAAAACTTAGATTTGATTATCTTAGGAAACATACATTAAATACAATTTTAAACATTATTTTGAAAAATACTAATTTATTGTTAATTTAAGCAAATATATAAAAAATAAGTGAGAAGTATTAAGTCACTATCTTGATGGCTGGAAGAGGATGCATCTTAGAATCTAAATATGTAATTAAATTTATAATGTTAAATAGTTTGAACAATATAATATTATCTTTAATTATTCATTCTTATGACACCGATTTATCATCATCTGTTTAATCTCGAAGTATTTTTAAAAGTATTCCTAAGTTACACTCGTTACTCTTCTATTTGTTAGGTTCTTTCAGTTAATTATTTTAATTTCATTTCTGATTTTTGCAGTTCGTCTTATAGACATGAATATATATCTCTTTAACTTTAATCAAATTTAATTTGCTATTATTTTGTTTGTTCCTTATAATTTTCAATTTACATTGAATAATTGTTAATTTATGATTTATTATACTCATTTTGAAGTATTTTAGAAAAAAGTTAAGGATTTTAATGTTAAGGTTAAATTAGTAATGTTTTTGTTGTAAGCATTTGTTAATTTACATAATGTTTTCTTGGTGGTGTCAATGAAGGAGGAATTTGATGCAAAAACGATGTTTGAGATTTTGATTAAATAGGAATTTAAATTTTCTATCTAATTATTGGGCTTTTGGGTTAAGATACTCTAAATTGTATTTAGTTAGTCCTTATAGGTGAAATATTTTAATAGTTAACATTTCTTGAATCAAATATTTATTTCTTTCTTACAGTTTAGATTAAGGATGGACATTGTATATTCTCTTTTGGATATTAACAAAACTAAGGCATTTTTTGAGTTATTTAAGGGATTTTCGGTTTTAAATAGTTATAATCATTTTAATATGGAGGTGATAATGAGTGCTACATAATTTAACAAATAAATAAAAAAATATTAATTATTAACAGACTCAATTTATTTCTTGTTTAAATTAATGTTATATTTACCATATCATAAATAAATTTTTTTCAATTTCATAAAAATACAAGTATTTTTAACTAAAATCATAATATATGGATAAAGTTAATTATCCCTATGAAAAATAATATTTAAAGTTGATATTCAATATGGAGGACTTATGTGAAAGTGCCTCGTTTAACAATATTTTAACACTTAATATGTCTTGGTTTTGGTGGAATTATATTTAATGTCCTATTTAAATTCATTCCAGAAGTATTATGCTAGAAAATCCACCTCTTTAGAGAAGAAGAAATTCAGACAGAAAAAATGGATGATACTTTAACAAGTAAACTAAGACGAAAGTCAACTATGCGTATACATACTAGTTAAAGAAGTAAGCATGATTTTGACAGTCTGAACAAAATGAGTTCAGATAAAATTTGAAGTCGTTGAATTATAAAAATTTTAGTAGTTTATAATAAATATCAATTTTTAATTAAATCAATTTTATCAAAAAATATTTATTTTAGATGCTCTTTTGAATTATAAGAAATTTCTATATCAACATTATTAATTTAATGATAGTAATATGTAGCTATATTCTGATCATACATTAATATTATATACTCTTGAATCATAATTATGAATTAGATTTCTAATCTAAAATGCCTAAAATTAGAAAATCCAAGCATTTAACCTACAAATTTCTTAAATTTGAGTAATTTTAATTTTTAACTAAAACAAAAATTATGTAAAAGTAATGATACTATAATATTTAAAAGGGAAGTTGTGGAATTTACATTCAAGCACTTTATTTACAAATACATTTATATCAACATCGTTGTTCTATTATTCACATTATATTAATTTTAAGATGCTCCTTTGGCTCTACCTCTTGGTTGTATGATATTAAATGACTTTGTAATCTGGATTAAATATTCAAGTGGATAAATAACAGACAATGTCGATCACCTATTTCACATTTTATTTTATGTAAGTTTGCTTAAATAATTTAGATATATGTCACACTTATATATTATTTAGAGCTAAACTACTATATTTTCAGCAATATATTTGTTGTATTATCATTCATTTTCAGGATAGCTTGTGATAAGAAATGTGATGAGCAACATGAATATGCAACAATTATACGATTAGTAATTTGTATTTATAATATAGAGTAAAATTTTCTATCGATTTTCATAATTGATAGCAATATTTTGTATTACATTAAAAATGAATCGATATGTAGATTGGAATTGGTCATAAACATTTTGGTGGTATTGGATGTTCTTAAGTGGATTAATTGGATCCACAATAACATTTTTATTGATTTTAATTTCAAAATTAATTAAAATCAACAGTAGCACAATAATAAACAACTTTAAAAATGAAAGTATAACCTTATAATTCTAATTTAGTTAAAATGCTTTTATGGTTATTGTATATTGCAGCATTAAGTAGTTTGATAGCAGGAATCTGGATAATAAATACATTAAATTTACTCGGAAATAGTATAAATATCTAAATAGGAGATCTTTTTATGTACATTATAATCTCTGTTAATATCCTCATTTTTTGTGCAATTTCATATATACTTTTCAATTCTATTGTTGAATTTGTTATATCAATAAATTAAATTGAATCTAGAGATTCATCACCAAAGATTACTACTTAGAATACAAATAAATAAATGAACAAAGAGTTAACTAAGACATCAATTTTCATGTAGAAACTTTCAAATGCTTATTTTCGATAAATGAAAGACTTAGAAGTGG
Organism: Paramecium biaurelia; assembly: GCA_000733385.1. Taxonomy (NCBI): domain Eukaryota; phylum Ciliophora; class Oligohymenophorea; order Peniculida; family Parameciidae; genus Paramecium; species Paramecium biaurelia. Next base: position 177,756 of record JPFL01000092.1, read on the forward strand.
TGACACTTAAGGATACAAATTAAAATGAAATATTAACAGAGAGAAATGTGAATAATAATATAATTAAAAAAAATAAAGCTAGCCCTCATAATTCTAATAATAAATGCATTATATGTTGTGAAAAGTCTTCAAATGCAATATTAATGAATTGTGGTCATGGTGGAATTTGCTATTAATGTGCAGTACAATTGGCTTAGAAGTAAAAGGAATGTTTTCTTTGTAGATAGATAATTAAATATATCTACGAAATTGAAGAAAAGGATACTAGTATAATGAAAAGAGTGATTTCAAAAACTAGAATTTCCAATTGATACTTTTTTTTATTAATATTTTTAACAGTTATGAAATCTCAATTCGAAGTATACCTTAGACTAAAACCTTCAAATAAGTAAGAGTAATCATGTTAAGAAGCTAATCCTAAAATGCGATGCAATATTAAATTTATCAAAATAAGAGATTACAAGTATTATTGCCTAAACATGTCAAATTCGGTTTGATAAACAACAGTAGAGATAATTTGGATTTCAATTTTACTCATGTTTTTGATTAAAAATAAAGTTAAGAACATGTTTTTACAAATGTTACAACTCCTGTAATCAATAGGTATTCAACTATTTATTCAAATTTAGTTTTTTAGATGGTTATAATGCTACTATTTTTGCATATGGATAAACTGGATCAGGTAAAACTTATACAATGAGTGGAGCTGAAACATGGTAGTTGAGAGGTATTATACCTAGAACACTTTCTTATATATTTGATGAAATAGATAAAAGAAATAAATTTGAATATAAAATCTATATTTCATTTATGGAGATATACAATGAAAATGCTTACGATTTATTAGAGAAAAAACATTTAGAAACTCCTTTAGAATAATGGAATAAAGTATTTATTTCATAAATTTTAAAGATAGCATTATTTGAAGATGAGTAGAATAATATTCATTTAAAAAATTTATCAATTCATTAATGTAATAATGAGTAAGAAGGAATCGATTTGTTGATGATGGGGAACTTTATTAGATAAGTTAGTTCTACTCCTATGAATTAATCAAGTTCTAGATCTCATTGTATTTTTACTGTCACTCTTGAAGGATAAGACACAACAAGTGAGACTTGTTTTGTTAGCAAGTTACATTTAGTTGATTTAGCAGGATCAGAAAGAATTAGCAAATCTTAAGTAGAAGGTAATTTATTGAATGAAGCAAAATACATCAATTTATCTTTAACCTACTTAGAATAAGTTATCATAGCGTTAAATGAAAGAATGAAAGGAGCCAATAGATAACATATTCCATATAGAAATTCTCTGATGACAACATTATTAAAAGATTCCTTGGGAGGAAATTGCAAAACCGTGATGATTGCAACCATAAGTTCTGAGAATGATAACATTGAAGAGTCACTTTCCACTTTAAGATTTAGTCAAAGAGTGGGACAACTAGAAAATGAGGTTATTAAAGTACATAATAAATTAGATAAGGAGAAATGAAAAAGTAGATTTGGATGCTGTTGTAAAACGATTAGAATAGGAAAAATTAGTTCTGATAAGGGAATTAGAGTAATATCAAAGAGGAGGGGGATCCACATTAAGTAGTAAAAAAAATTAATAATAATAACAAAATTTATTACCATAATCAAATGGAATACAAATTAGTTTAAAAGATGTTTAAGAAAAAGTTGAACTTTATCTTAATGAAAGGATTCCCACATTAGATGTCTAAAGTATTGAGGAAACATAAAGATGCTTTGAAGCAATGAAAGATCTATATAATACAAGAATGAAAGAGTATGTTACAGAACTTACATTCATTTCTGAAAAGTTACAAAAATATGATGAAATATTAACGAGAAAGTAAAAACAAAACTTATTAAATAGGAAAGAATAGAGTTCCTTCCTTGAATAAAAAGAGAATAGTTCTCCTGAAGTTGAAGTTTATAGAAGAAACGAGTCTCCATAAATAACATTTAAAAAAAGGGCAAATTAGTGATAATAACAATTTATATATATATTTGCTAATGTAATTAATTAACCATATCAAATGCTCAAAGATGTCACTGTTCCAACTAATTCGACTACTTCTTCCTAACTAATATTTGATTATTTGGCTTAGATTTAGGAATTTACTTATGGACCCAATTAATTAATTAAAAAGCTTAAACCTTGTAATTAACTTCTGTCGAGTTCAAATTGACTGAAAGGTTTATTAGAATAGGCAAATTATGAAGGAACTAAAATTATAATATTTAATTTAAATACTTTTCCTAACTTGCGAGCTCCTTATTCGGTAATTTTATTATAATGAACACTAACATTAACATTTTTTAATGAAACCCATTTAGAAGCCGAGAATTATTTATTTAAGTCTACTAATGAATTATCAGTTAATTAGTTTCTACCAACATTAATAGTTAATTCAACAAGGCTGTCTGCAAAATTTGATACATGTTGGATTAACCCACTAAATCCATCATCTTTAATTGCATTGCTTTATTATGAATATCCAGAAAAATTAAAAGTAAGCTTTTTAACTCCTTTATATGTTGATAAGTCTTCTCCTAATTACTGTGCTGATTTATTGTCAATTTGAGATTGACTACATTTATTATGTAAATATTCTACCTGAAATTGAATAGCACTCTTTTAACTTAACTTCCTCCTACACATTTTACAGCCTTAGAAATATGTTAGACTGCAGAATTAATATTTGCTTAATCTGCTACGTTAACTTCTTCCAAATTAGGTAATTTAATATCCTTAAATTCAGTAAAGAAATCTTTGGCTGAATTGCTTACACTTATTAGGTGAACTAAAATGTCAATACTTTTAATTATTCTGCTTATGAAATAGCTAGTTATATTATAGTAATTTATACCTTAAGCAATATGAGACAATCCTTATGCTTTTCCACTTACTCTCCAGTTAATTGACAAATTCAAAATACTAGTTAGTTTTTAAATTGATGCTGCAATAGATTTCGATTCAGCAGCAGTAAAATCTCCAATATGGAGTATTATTCTTGTTTCTGGAGTAATCATTGTATTTAATAACAACGAAAATGCTTCAGCAGTCTCAATATTTAGATTCACAAAATTTTATTGTTAAATCGAAGAGTCTTCTTAGATAATGTTTAATAACTGTTCACCTAATTTTTTAATTTGAGAATTCCAAAACTTTAAAGCTAATTCAGTTCTATCTTTTGCATCCTAATTTAAACTCTATTCCAAATTTTCTCTATAGAATATTTCTTTTGTTTTATTCCACACACACAATTCATTTGGAGCATTTTTCCATGCTCTCACCATACAACTTTATTACAAGCATTCGCATGCCCTTATTATAACTTTTCATTCAATTATTTAAATGAGTTAACTTGATTTTAGACTTATCTTTCATACTCTTGTTTTTATGAATTAAAATTTTAAACAAGAGATTATGATTCAGTATCTGGAATATAGGCTAGTGGAGACTTTTTTGTCAAATCCCTATTTATTAATATATTTAAGCAATTTTACGATAAAAAGTCTTTAATAACAACTAGTTCAGATTTTCCTCCTGTTTCATGAACTCTTTGACTTACATGTCTAGCTGTCAATAACTTACTATTCAACACATCTTTTGATTCTGAAACTAGAATAAAAAGTTCGTTATCGGTAGGATTCAATAATTGAGGAATTTTGAAATCCATTAATTAAATATTTTCACATTCCGCTTTCACTTAAATTCAATTATAATGTAAATACTAATTCCTATTTATTTATCCAATGAAAATTTAATATAAGTAATAATTTATATCACACTAAATTTTATTGAAATTATTAAAGTTGTAATATGCTACTCATACCTTTTAGCCCTCTAGAAGGTTATCTTAACTAATCTTTATTTTTAATATTTTATTTTGATTTAACTGTTTAAAATTTCGGTATTAAGAGTATTTAAATTGGTTATGAGTCAAGATTATAGTATAATCTACTCCCTAAAAAGGAGAGTAAAATTATTTGAACTATTATTATATGAAAAAAGCAAAAATCAATATAAAATTATTCAAATTTAATATCAAAATAAAACCTCTACTTTGATTTCTTGAAAAAAAAAATAATCAATAAATATGGATCTTGATTTGGAAACAAGATGAAAATTATAACATCTAACAATAAGCTCAAAACATGATTTCATTTTCAACTACTAAATTTTTTTATTTTTATTTTTTTTTAAATAAAGTACAAAAATGTTGTACTCTCAGATTTAAAAGGATTAGAATTATTAACTGAAAATGTTTATGTATTCAAATCAGGGCAATTATTAATGAATCAGTCGAAATGTATATATAAAGTAAATCATGAAATTGTAATAATAAAAAATGAACATCATTTTGAAAGAAAATTTACTTAGTTTCCTCTTTTTTATTTAAGAAAATTATTCAATCTCTTCTAAATTAGTATTTTATTTATGACTACTTTTTTATTTGATGCAGTCACAAAATGTTATTTTCAAATTGAAAAATTAGATATCTAGGTTTTTCCATCATATCAAATTTCTTTTATATTTTATTCATCCTTCTTTGAAAATTATTCTATTATACAAATGTAGCTTTTTTTATTTGTTAGAGTGAAAAAATTCATTTTTGTTGACGATATTAGAATTAATTTATTAATTTATATCAATTTATACAAATAATTAATGTTTTAACGAGAATAAAGGAATGCAACTAATTCTGGATATAAGTATTCTTCAAATGCATATGTAATGGCTATGAAGGCACTTTAAGAAAAAATAAAATTAATGGAAACACAAAAAAACGATTTGTAACCATGTAATAAAATGAAAATTAACGATGAAGAAATTTTGTCTTAGTAAATATAAGAACTGAGAAATTAAAATGAAACATTATCTATTTAACTATAAAGACAATAAAATGATAAAGAAAATATTAATAATTATATTTTATAAATTGAAGCCTTACAATAGGAGAGATTAATATAATTGAAAGAATACCAAGATCGAGTTGCAGATCTAATTAAAAAAATAGAGGATGGCAAAAAGGAGAATAAAGAGATGTTGAGTTAAATTGATCAATTGTAAAAGTAATTAGAATAGTATAAAATAAATGAGAGAGGATTGATGCAGAAGGTTGATCAATAAAAATTAGATGAGAACTAGAAATAGAATGAATAGATATTGGATTTGAAGCATAGATTAGATTAAGGATAATCATATGCAAAAAAACTTGAAAAAAGATATGAAAAATTATAAAATGATAAAAACTAATTGGAATCAAACTATTTAGATTATAAAGAGAGATGTCCTATATTCAAATTGCAAGAATATGAAAAATAAATTTAGATGTATAGAGGTTAGTTGGAAGAAAAAGAAAGGGCATTTTTGAGAATGATGGAAGAAATATAGAATTAACGTTAATAAACAGAGGATCAATTAACAAGAAGAATCTAAGAATTATTAAATAAAAGTAATGAATATTAATCTAAAATACATAAATTGACAATTGAATTGAAAGATTTAAGTTTAAAGCATCAATAGTTATAATTAAGGTTGGAATATGAAGAGAAAAATAATAAATTTAGTCGCAAAAGATTGAGAAATGTATCATCTTCAGAAGATCCAGATCTTGACATACCAATACATAATTAAACTTATAATTAGATAAATAATCATAATTAGAAAGTTGCAAAATTAAATTTTGAATATTTATAACCATAGTTGTCTAGTCCTAGATTTGAATAAAGCTTAGTTAAATCTAATGCTCTAAAGTAAGCAATAAAGGATTGCTTAGAAGACATGAAATAGACAACTCCCTTTAAGTCTGATATACAATTTCAAGCCGATTAAAGTTTATTACTATAACAATATTCAAAAAAGAAATTGTTATCACCTCCTATGTCAGCAAGAAATAACGAAACTGAATATTAATTGAAATAATTGAATGATCGCTATGAATAGTTAATAAGATAAGCTTAGAAGGAATCAGATTTTAAATAAAAAGCCTAAATTCGAAAAGAGTTGTTGGATATTGCTGAACAAATAAAGGACATTAATAAAAAACAATGAAAATAAATCAACTTTTAATAAGGATATAATTCAAATTGATAATAATTTTTACTTATGCATCTCGGAGTTGAGAGAATGATAATTCATAACTTCTTCATTAGGAAATTTTCTTCTGCAGATTGGGCAAATATATAAAATCAATCTAGTTTACACCTCTACTTGATTTATAATAGGTTTTGAAGGGAGTACTTTAACTTCTGGTTTTTTTGTTTGTTATTATTTTTCCCATTTCTTTAATTCTAATTCTGCCTTTTTCCTTATTTAGGCTTCAGTTAATTGAGGTTGTACTTTATTTATTGTTTTTATAGGAACAGGAGATGGCTGATCATCCTCTTTATCAGATTTGATTTCTTCTTCTATCTCCTCAACTTTTTATTACCTTTTTAGTTATTAGGATTATTATTGACTTGAATATTACTATTGTAATTAAGGTTTAGGATTATAAACTTTTGGTGGAAGTTAAGACATTAGATTCATATGCGGAGTCGATAAAGTAAGTTTTTGCTCTTATTTCATTATAATTCTCTCTTAAGCCAATTAGGCTGCCTAGTATGGAGCTTAAACTATTGGCTAAACAATAGAAATTTCTGGCATTTAGATTGGTAATTGGGTAATAGGTAGAGTTTGTGTTGGTGGATTGTGTTGGATATGTGGAATTTAAGGGATTTAGTGAAGAGGCATAGGAGGAGGTATTGACAGTGGAATTTACATTTGGGTTTATTGCTGTTGTTGAACAAGATCCTATGGTTATTATAACGGTTCTTATTATGGATTTAGTTGCGATGATGAAGCCATCTATGGCTGTAATTGTCCTTATGGTTACATTGCAAATTAGTTATTTTGATAGAACCTAAGTTCAACCTTATAGAATACCCAAATGGTTTGGAATGATCCTCATATCTTGAAGCTCTATTATTTCTGGAATACTAGATTATGAGTTAATCACCATGAAGTCTGACTTCATTTTGAGTAACATATCTATAAACATTCTCTGCATCTTCAACGCTAAAGAATTCTACAAAAGCAAAATCCTTTTATTCTTTCATTCTTGGATCCTTAGGTACTTTGTTTTTAACCAATCTTATATCCTTAACAGCCGCAAGTGGAGCAAAGATATCCAATATATCACTATCTGTTGCATCAGCAATGGACTTGATTTCAATAAAGAAAGAAATACTTTGGCTTTTATCATCAAGCTAGTATTGCATATAGAATCATCAGTAAATCCAGTAGGAGGAGCCATCATGACACTCAATATCTTACAATTTATGTTTCTAGGATTTAAGCATTTATTGCATTTGTGTCTTTTTGCAAAATTCTCATATCCGCATTTATCACATATCCAATCATAACTAGTTGGAGGCTAATTTATTAAACTGTTTTTTAATTCATGTCTATTCTAATTATTATTATTATATTCATTACTCTTCTCTATCTACCGCTAGTATCATCATAGAAATCTACATTAAGAGTATGTTCTCCTATTTATATTTTACCTTTTAGATAAATTAACACTTTTCTTGCATAATCAACAGTGCAATATTTTATATATGCTTACCCAAATGCATTTATTATTGATATCTCCTCATGAGGTATTACATTTGCTTCCATAGCGGCTTCATTAAATGCACTATCCAATTATTACTTTGTTAAGGCTTCTGGTAAATTCTCTAATAATAATACCATATTATCATGATTTTTGGGTCTATATCGAGGAACTTTTTCGGAACTTGATGATGATTCGGATTAGGAAACAGAAACAGAAACTGAAGATGATGGTCTGGATAAGCTGGATGAGGAATATTTTCTATTTTTCTTCCTTTAATGACGATCCTTTCTTTTTCTGTCATTTTTATTATCATATCTATCACTCCTTTCGTTATTTCTTTCATTGTTGCGATCATTATTTTTTTCATTGTTTCGATCATTATTTCTATCGTTATGCTTTTCATTACGATCATAATTTGATTTTTCAGTCCCATACTTATTATTCCTCTCATTATTTTTATGAGGAAAATCCATTTTATGTTAAAAATAATATGAGATTATATTGATATTTGAATAAAATGAAGGCTAATTATGATAATAGTTAAAACATTAGTAAAAATAAAAGAATTACAATTTACATCAAGTTTAATAAACTACTGTTGTAGGGTCAAGACTTAATATCCTTAATGCTTTATTCACGAAATAATCACCCTGACTTTGTTGTAATTTTCGACACGAAACATATTTATATTTTATAAGTAGCAAAATATACTTATTTTCTGCATTAAGTTGACATCTTTTTTAATTCTCTTGGTTTTAATTTCCTTAACTGATAAAATACAAGACAATAGAAATTTACAAAAACTATATTTTATCTGTTGTGTTTTTGTAGATACTATTTTAAAACTGATTTAAACCAAATTTGTAAAAATTGGTCAAATGCTAGGCAAAAGAAAGGAAACCAATAAATCCTTAAGAAATCATAAATTTACAACAAATTACATAAAGCTATGATTGTAGTATGGGAGGAATTATAAATTAATATAGGTCTAAGTTGTTACATAGACTGGATGATTTTAAACGAAGGTTATAAAACCGTAAGAAATCTCATTTTCAATATGTAAATCATAAAGCAAATTAAATGTATTTTTGAAACTTTTTAGACTCTAATTGCTCTTACCCAGCTTTTATACCTTATTCATATATACCTCCTGATTGACTGTATTTTCCTTTATTTTTTAAACAGTAGTAAAAATTTATTTACTACATTTATAAGGCTCTCAATTGATAAACTTTCAGCAAATTGAAAGCCCTTGGATTATTACATTCACTTTTGAATTGAAAAAATGTGAAGGTTGATTTCATCAGGCTGTCAAATGGTTTTTGAAATTTTCTTGTACAATAATTAACTCTTAAACATTTTCACAAATTAATTCCATATTGCATCCTTTTAATATAGCATTATTTTATTAGCAGACTAATTGGATGAATATAATAATAAATTAGATTAATATATCTAATGCCTTGCAAAATAGAATTTGATATAATTTTTATCTTGTTTTTATTAAAAAAAAGTAAATTTTAATTATAATCGGCACCTAAAACTATGCATTTACTTTACATATATCAATAGTCAGAGAATTTAACTAGAAGATAAACAGCTCATAAATTCAGAAACTCTCTTTCACAAAACAGCTATAGTAATTCTTACAAAAGCACACCTTTTTAAATCTTTTATCAATCAATTTATCTAGAATTTAATTAATATATATATTTATAATCATTTTCTTTACACATCTTCAAACTAAGCAACTAAGCAGAGGTACTTACAAATTAACAATGTATGAAATTTTGGTAAAAAACATTCAAACCAGAGTGAGCAACTGTTAAATATAAAAAAAAAAGTGAATAATTGAATAATGTTCTTGATAATACTCACTTTATAATTGGATTTAATGGAAATTCTAGTTAGTTTTCAAAAAAAAAACTTCCCCTTGATTTGAATAAATATTGTAAATCTTTGCCTTAATGATTTATAAATTCTCCATTAAAGATTATAGCAGATTAGGCTTAAAAATTTAAGTATTGGGATATAAGAATAGTAGTAAAAATAGAATAAACTATATAAATTAAAATTAAATACCACCTTCTGGTAGAGGATTGTTATTCAAAAGGTGCTTTTAACATTATGCTAGAATATCTTTATAACTTTTATCAAAAAATTATATTTCCTTACCTATTTTAACATCCCAAAACCGGATAGAGTCATCTCCACTACCAGATGCTAGCGTAGTTCCATCAGGAGAAAAGCATACTGATAGGACTTCACTAGTATGACCTTCTAATATGTATTTTTATTGTCCTGTTTTAACATCCCATAATCGGATAGAGCTATCTCCACTACCAGATGCTAAAATAGTACTGTCAGGAGAAAAGCATACTTATTAGACATAAAAAGAATGACCATCCAATTTGTATATTTATTATCCTGTTTTAAGATCCCATAAACGAATAGAATTATCATAACTACCAGATGCTAATGTAGTACCATCAGAAGAAAAGCATACTGATCGGACGAAATCACTATGACCATCCAATTAGGATTGTTATTGTCCTGTTTTAAGATCCCATAAACGAATAGAATTATCAAAACTACCAGATGCTAATGTAGTACCATCAGGAGAAAAGCAAACTGATATGACCCCACTAAGGTGACCATCCAATTAAGATTTTTATTGTCCTGTTTTAAGATCCCATAAACGGATAGAGTTATCTGAACTACCAGATGCTAATGTAGTCCCATCAGGAGAAAAGCATACTGATATGACTCCATTAGTGTGACCATCCAATTAGGATTTTTATTGTCCTGTTTTAAGATTCCATAATCGAATAGATTTATCTGCACTACCAGATGCTAAAATAGTACTGTCAGGAGAAAAGCACACTGAATTGACAAAATGTGAATGACCATCCAATTTAGATTGTTATTGTACTGTTTTAACATCCCATAAACGGATAGAATTATCTGCACTACCAGATGCTAAGGTACTACCATCATGAGAGAAGCACACTGAATTGACAAAATCTGAATGACCATCCAATTAGGATTGTTACTATTCTGTTTAAGCATCCCATAAACAAATACAGTTATTTTTACTACCAGATGCTAATGTAGTACCATCAGGAGAAATGCATACTGAATTTACAAAATGTGAATGATTATCCAATTAGGATTTTTATTATTTTGTTTTTACATCCCATAAACGGATCGAGCAATCTGCACTACCAGATGCTAAGGTAGTACCATCAGAAGAGAAGCATACTGATTTGACATAATCACTATGACCATCCAATTTGAATTTTTATTATCCTGTTTTAACATCCCATAAACGGATAGACTTATCTTCACTACCAGATGCTAATGTATTACCATCAGGTGAAAAACAGACTGATTGAACATAATGTGAATGACCATCCAATTAAGATTTTTATTATTCTGTTTTAACATCCCATAAACGGATAGAGTTA